>JBBPBX010000191.1:10990-39550 GCA_038048925.1 Garcialebias charrua | reverse complement strand
GAGAAAGGAAAGCAAAAGACAAGACTTACATAAAAGACTGGTAGGACGGCGAGCTCCACCTCACGCGCCTGCCCCAGCGGATGCAGTTTTTCCCTCTCCGCGACGGACACCCATGAGGCCTGTCCTGTCTGCCTGGGGATGTTACATGCAAACATGGCGCTGGATGTGCCCGAGTCATGCCCACACTGCAACCAGATGCTGGAGGCGGTGAGGAGGCACAGGGCGGACTTCGTTGCCAAAGCAATGGGCGCTGCTGGCGAACTTGAGAAAGTAAATACGGATTTTGCCGTTTCCATTAAGCTTTTCTGCTGCGATACTTCAAAATGCGCACCTAGAAACCTTGATGGAAACACGGTTAGTGTTGCAGTGCAACATTACACCCTCATGGAAACGGTGGAAAAGTTTATCAGGAGCTTTTTTTTTAGGTAGTCTCTCCTGAAACTTTTTTGTAAAAGAAATTGTCTACTACACCAATGAATCTGATTCTTTTTTTTTACACTTTCCTTGATGTCATCTTTTGAAAAGTTGAAAAGAACCAGGGGCCTCATGTGCAAAGACTTCCTTAAATCGAGAAAACAGCGTACAAACAAATAAATCCAGATGTATGAAGCCGTGCGTACGCATGAATCCAAGCACACTTATTTTCTATACTCCTATCGACGTGGAACTGAGCGCACATGAGGGAATACCCGACTCCTCCCTCAACACGCCTCCATTTAAATATGCAAATAGATTTAAATATATCCTGCACCTGAGGAATCTCCTCTCTGCACTATCAAAAACCATATCCACATGTGGGGAAAAGAGGAACCTCATGGACTATGAGTTGGAAACACTTCCAAATAGAGGTAGAGGCGCGTGAAAACATTGTGTTTGGCATGTGTTCCTCTGGCATTAGTGCCAAGTGCAAGAGGAGTGAGTGTGCAAAGCTGTAAATGCTGCAGGGTCAGAGCAGCGCACACCCGTAGAAATGAAAAAAATGTTTGGGCATTAGGACAAAATTAATTTACTCACAAAGAAGCCACCCACCCTGCACCGTGCCAGCTTGCAGTCTGTTGCCAACCTGCTGTTCATCAGAATAAATGAATCATGCATTGAACAGGGCCGCCTCGCCACAATGTTGGCTAATCACTTTTGCACATCACATAATTTGCACATTGACTGAGTGAAAATGTTTCCTGTTAACATAAACATGTTCATCCTGTGATGGTGCTTTCATAGCAATGTGTATTAGAGCTGTCATTTCTAACTCAGACCCAAATCCGGGACAGGCCGGGCCATGATAATGACTATGATTATATTACAGTATGTCCTATATGGCAACATGACTTGCCAGACAATCACCAGCTGCATGTGGCCATTTCACTGTGAACTGACCAGCCTTGAAAGAGTTAAAAAGTTCAGTCAAGCTTCAGATGGATTGTACGGCCAGGCAGCGATCCATTACCCAAATAGCTCCAATTTTATGTCCATTTTATTCAGCCGTGCGTCCGCCGACTGTTAATAACTATATAAGCAGTCAAAGCTTAATTTAATATGTTGGGGTTATTTTGGGGGTTCGGACCTGTAATTACTGTTAATTTGTTCGGTCCGGTGGGGTTCGGAAATTATGGCTACAGTCTGAGGCCGGGTCAGATCTGATTTTTTGGGCCTGAATGCAACTCTAATGTGTGTGCTGTTGATAGTTCCGATTTCATTAAGAAAACCGGCTGTTGCAGAGAACTGTGCTGTAGTGTTGTCCTGTTCAGCTGCATTGTAGGGAATTTGATACATCTGGTTGATGTATGGATAATTCCATCACATAGCTGGCACGGCTCGGCTCAGGGTCGACTGGCACAGTCCCACTCGGTCTGCCAGCTCCCTCTGAAATGGTCCTGTTGTAGGAACCAGTGTGGTCATTCAAACTTTATTTAGGCAGGTTAATCCCATTGAGCCTCGAGGACTCACTTACAAGAGAGACCTGGTCAGCAGCTGTATGTGCACGGGCAGCGCACGTCTCCTCGCTGCATTGACCTCCAAGCACAGTTCCAAAAGTATTGGCCTTGGAGATGCTCTGCACATTTCCACGTTCATTTCATTCTTGCTACATCTGAAATTTTGCATGACGAACGGTTGTACCGTATTTTCCGCCTGATAGGTCGCACCGTTATATAGATCGCTTTGTCCAATTATTGGCAATAAATTGGAAAAATCCATTAACGGGTTGCACCTTTATTTAGATCGCACCTACGTCACCGCTGAGACAACCCGGAAATGTGGTCCGAGTGTTTAGCTCTGCTGCAGATGTCTGCCACAGAAGCGAGCGCGCACGGAAGGACTTTACAAAATTAACACGGTAAAAACAATTATTTGTTTGCTAAAAATTATAGCAAAGATCTGTCTTAGCTGAACTTTTCCTTAATAAATAAACGTAATTGTCAAATCAGCTGGATTTTAAAAAGTAGTTTTGCCATGTGCACGCGCGCGGGTGGGACAGCTTTATTTCTTTAAAATTTAGCTAAATAAATGCTTAAAAATATATATTTCTTAGCTGACAATAGCACAAGGGTTCCTGAGCTTAAAGCTCCACTGACATCATCTTTTAACTTTCCATAAAATGGCACAACATATATATATATTAAGATTGACCTCTGATCGTTTTTGCTAAAACAATGTTGAATTAATTAAAATTCCATCCATCAAATGTATTATTTAAACAACTCAAATTATTGAAATTTTATGAATTTGTAGACTATAATATTGTGTTAGTAATGCACAGGGCTCATAAGAATGTGCTACCCACAAATGTTCAAATGTTTTTCGTAAAGAGAGAAAGCTGTTACAGTTTAAAAGGAACTGAAATGTTTGTTAAACCTAGATATAGGACTACCATAGTTTGAAGGGATGGTTTATTTCGAATAAGGGAGTGGAATTGTAGAATGTTTTGGAAAATGATGTCAAAGATATAACTCTGTGATTAAATAAAAAAAGCATTATCAAATCTAAACTGCTAACAAAATACTAAAGCTTTAAGTAAAGCATTCAAATGTATTTGTTAATTGTTGAGTGTGAAATGTTATTAAATTGATCTGTTGTTTCTGGAAGATTATTGTTTAAATTGATTGTTTCAACTTGTTGTTGTTGTTGTTTTTTTAAAAAGGGGCAGACAAAATAAGAACATTTTCTTCTTTCTGCCACCTTTCATTTTATGTATTTTAATTATTTTACAAATTTATGAAATGTTTATTTTTTTCATTATCTTTTATGTTTTTTGTAATATGTAAATTTAATAAAAAATTTAATTTAAAAAAATTCTTTATGTGTTTTATGCTTTTTCCACAACAGTTCCAATCTTTAGTCGAGCAATGCTCAGTATTTGAAAGGCTCAGTGTATTTTGTTGGCAAAAACTCTAAATGAACTATGTTAAAGAGTACAACGTTTACAATGGATAAAACAGGAAGACCTCAGTTTTATAGTTTGTTCCTTTGTGCTTGCTGTGACAACTTACCATTGTTTAGCATCTGCATCACAGTTGCAGTCGTACTTGGAGTCAGTGCAGTTCCTGTCGATGCCACAGGCACATTTCTGGATGCCGGGCCCCGAGCCGCCCCAGTAGAAATGCTTCTCGCTCGCTCGGCCAACCCACCACGTGTAGGGGGTTCCATCTGAAGGCCAAACAGACATTAACAAACATGTCAGTACATTTAAACAAAAGACAGCCTCCATTCACTCTCAACGTGCACAACTTTTCCTGAAATACAGAAAAGTTGTTTAACTTGATTAAACTCAGTCTTACCACAGGTGCACGTTGGTTGTGTGTGCGTTTGTGTGACTGTTTTAATGAGTGGATAAAAGGTGAGGAACTACTGCCCTTCAATAAAAAGTGTAATATTGTTTTCTTTGCCTTGAATAATGTATTCTGGCAGGGGATGGTAACTACGCAGGGAGATAAGAGTAAACATATTAGTTGCTGGCAATATGTCACAGCCAGAGAGAGAGACGGGAACAATATTGCATTTTCCACTTTATTCCTATAAAATAAACGGCATTGTCAATATCAATTTGTCTATTTCATAAAAGCAAATTAAATCTCGAGAGCTGCTTTAAAAAAAGAGAAACGGATTTTTGAAGCAGCACAACTGCTTTGAGAGGTTTGATATGTTGCATTATCACACGATGAACAGCTACACTGCAGGAGGAAGATACAGACAAGTCTTTGCTTCACACAGGTTGGTCGTTATATTTATTATCTGCAACATTTTTATGTCTATATTCTGTTTTTACTTCATTTTGTATGTTGCCTATGTGTTGCATCTTGTTTGTTTGTTTGTACAGCACTTTGGTTGGCCTTGTCGCTGTTTAAAGTGCTCTATAAATAAAATAGTATGGTAAGTCTGAGTGTTTAGACTGCACGTTGTGAGTGTAAGCTTTTGCGTATTTGGCCTTCATGACCTGTTTTCATACTTTGTAAAAAAAACAAAAAAAAAAACAATTTCTCTTCAGGCCACAGTTCTGACAACCCTTCATCAGTAGGACCACATCTCAAGAGACGTCATTGGGCTCTCCCTTTATGTGAACCTGCCACTGTTCTTGTTGTCAGTGGTGATTTCAGCCTCTTTTGGGGGTGCTCAAGCACCCCTAAATTTTAACTCAACACCCATGAAAAATAAAGAAACAGTCATTAGGATTTGTACAGAAACTCAGTTCTCAAAGCTCAGACTCACCAAAACATCGAACAAATTTGGAATAAAATTGGAATAAATGATGACACTCTTAAACAGGTCATTAAAATCTATGACTTGTTTTGCATGAGTCGGATCCTCAACACGACCTGTCAATCAATCCAGAAGGTTTGTCAGCAACTGACCCATCAGTGACCTCAATTTGTCCTGAAGTGAAACGCCTCTCACCTGCAGGAGCTCCACCCCCTTTTCTCCGACAACATTGTTGATGTTTGCATTATGAACGCTTTGCTGTCAAGGGATTTTGTGAAAAATCATCAGAAAAAAATATTAAACATTGTCAGTGAGGAACAGACAATTCAGACAGAGTTACCCTGAGAGTTTAGAGGGTGGAACACAGTTTATTCAATGTCCAAAATCTAAACGGAGTCGTAGAAATGTAAAAGTTGATAAAGTCCTGCAGTTGACCCCATGAGCAGCTGAATAAACAGCGATAAGCAGGAAGCAGCACATGTTCATCTGTACGACGGTAACTGCAGGTAAATCCTCCATTTTCTGTCACAATTACATTATTAGTTAAATTAAAGGTTCATGCTTAAAACTAGTTGTGTTTTTGTAGATATATGTTGTAACTTCTGGTTGCATCAGTTTAGTCTTTGTTTGATATGATCACTTAAAGTGCGACTAAACCCAAAATTAACCTTTTTTAGCTGATAAACTCCCTAGAATGTGTTTAAAATGTTATCTAGCACTATGGCTGTGTTTATTCTCACATAATTGTGCATATCTGTGTAAATTGGCAATATTTGGCAATATTTGGTCTAAAAATGTGTTTACGGTAGTTCTATGGGTTGAACTGGTGGATTACACCTTAATTTTCTTATTTGTGCAAACGCTCATGTGTGACATGTCTGCTCATGTGTGATGTCACACAGGTGGTTCAAGCAGAGCCAATCCCCTGCAGAGATGAGAAGTGCATACCTTATATGGAAGTGCTGCATTTCACTCCTGACAAGCGGTTTTATTTTTCTTTTCATTTTCATTTTTTTAGGCCTTTGGTTTTGGATGGAATGGGTGGAATAGATAAATACATCTACATGTTTATTCTTTGTTGTTGCTTGGTGTATGTTGTTGGCTAGAGGTTTAATTTGTTTTAGGTTGTTGCAGGTGGAGGCGTGAACAAAAGCACAACTCTACCTCCACCCCTCCTTGTCTCTCGACACGCCCATTTTCAGGGAGATTTTGGAAGGAGGAGTTACCGATCCAGAGGGGTTTAGTCGCACTTTAAGGCTAAACTGATTTTGTACAAAGTGTTTAATAGGTTGTGTAAGTAATGTAAAGCAGAGTGCTACGTCTGTAGCATCTTGGCTATAGCGCATCTGTATTGTACGCTGCTAGCTTAGCGCTACTTCTTGTTGCTCTCTAAAACAGTTATTGAAACAAGTGTTAACCATCATCACACTACTTCACTACGTAACTTCTCTCTCCCTACTGTCCTGTTGGTGTGTCAAGTGTCCCAGAAGGCTCAGGTGAACCAACCTGTGTCGATCTAACAGTGCTTTTAAGAAAGAGTGGGTGTTGAGGAGGTGGGATGTGGGTCTCTGCTCAGCTGCACAGATGATCAATGCAGTGCATGCACATCTGCCAGGAGTCACTGACTGGCACAGCTGTGGGGCATTACCAATCAGTCTGCTCTTCTCATTACACACTGGTGTGTTGAGGATGGAGACAAAGAAACACCAACAGAGGCGGCCACATGGCGGCCACCTTCACTGAACTGCTCTAATTTCAAGTGCAGCGCCAGTTCCTCACAGAAACTGGGAGCGTGCTGCCGTGTTGATCAATTGCACGTTGCTGCCAAATAAATGTGTGTAAAAATGCCAGGCTTCCTCTGTTTGTCTGCTGGGAGGAAATCAATGGTAACAAAGGGGTTTCTGCTCCGCTCGGTTCTTGGCCCACACATCGTGTTGGGAGTGGGCCGGGTTAAGATGTAAAACTTGAACAAATCAAAGTGGGAAGGATTCGAAAGTATTTACTTTTTAATTTGACTGTTATTGCTGTCAAAACAAGAGCACACGTGACCGTTTCCATATTCATTTATTTTCTCTGGGGCGGGAGAACAGATGAGAAGAGATAAAAGATGAGAAGAGATGAAACCTCAGGAGTATCAACGGGGGGCATCAGGTGGAATGGGAGCTGCACGAGTTTGCCAGCTTACGTCTCTTGTGCGATTTGGTTTGCTTTGCCAAATCAAACAACTCAGGAGTGGAGAAATGAAAAGGAAGAAAGGATGAGAGCAGAGCAGCATGGAGGAATGAAGGACTCACACTGTGGAGACCAACAAGGAGCCGGAGAAACCAAAGTGATGCTGAGCAGCTTCTTTTGTGCTTTCTTTTACACTTGGGTTAGTTATCTGCCGCTGAAAGACGAAGCTGGACAAAAATGATTTTGCTTGTTTCTATGTACGTCTGCGATTGTAATAAAAAACGAACGACTACTGGGACAATTTGAACAATATGGCTTACGGGGGGTTACACGTCAGTGGTTAAAGAGTTATTTGAGTAATAGGTTACAATACTGTATGTACAAATTAACAACATAAAGTCACAAATTAAAACTATAAAATGTGGTCTTCCTCAAGGCTCAGTTCTAGGACCTAAATTATTTATACTTAATTTAAATGATATTTTTACAGTATCCAGTATTTTGAAATTTATAATGTTTGCTGATGACACAAACGTTTTCTTTTCTAGAAAGAATATAGATGATTTAATACAAATAGTAGAAAAAGAGCTAGCTGAGTTAAAACAGTGGTTTGATTATAATAAGCTAGCTTTAAATGAGAATTTTTTTAATGGTGTTTTCAGGTAATCGGATTTACAATAATGTAAAGTTACATATGAATGGAGTTGAAATCGACAGAGTTTATGAGACAACATTTTTAGGTATCATTCTGGATAGCAAACTGTACTGAATATATTAGAAATAAAATTGCAAAGACTATTGGAATATTGTTTAAAATAAAAGATTTAATAAATGTAAAAGGCTTTCATATTATATACTCTTCCTTGATTATGCCCTACTTGTTATATTGCTAAGAAATATGGGGAAATGCAAATAAAACTACTATTGACATATTAATAAAGTTACCAAACAAAGCAATTAGGCTTATTAATAAAGTGGGATATTCTGAACCAACTAATAAACTTTTTATTCAAAATAATACTTTAAAATTTAATGACATTGTTTATATAAAAATACTGGAAATAATGTATAAAGCACTAAATAAAAGTCTTGCCTCTGGAATTCAGAAATTATTTAAGTTAAGAGAGCGTAAATATATTTTACGAGGTTTGTTAATATTTGAACAAGGTAAAGAGAAAAGTAAAGTAAAATCTAGATGTATTTCAGTTATCGGCGTGAAACTGTGGAATGAACTGAATGATTATCTCAAATTATGTGCTTTTTTGGTGAGCTTCAACAGAGCCTTAAAATGTAAAATTATAAAAACGTATGGAGATGTTATTTAGATGTATATATGTATTGTGTAACCATGTATGTATGTAATGTGAGTATGTGTACATGTATGTATCATATACATGCATATTTAAATATACAGTAAATGTTTGTATGTGCACTTATGTATATATATGGACAGTAATATATGTCATTATGTAGACTGCTGAGTCTATGAATAGGGTAGTATAAGCCTTGGCTTCAGCCTATTCCTTTTTTTGGTAAATGATTGATTTACCATTTTATATTGTTTTCTTTTTGTTTGTAATGTTTTTAATTTACCAAAATAAAGTTGAATTGAATTGAAATTGAATTGAAAAACATTTCATAACCCACAGAACAATTTTTACCAAAACTCTGATGGTCATCTACAACTTTTAGAGTCAACTCAACTCCACAAATTGATTAAAATAACTACAATTTTGACCACAAACTTGAGATTTATTCCCAACACATTATTAGAGTCAATTTAGTCCGTATGTTAAATACATATTTATTATGAATCTTTATTTAACCATAGAAATCCCGTTCAGATCGCAGATCTGTTTTGTAAGGGAGGTCTGAAGGCAGATCATCATGAACTGTGGGAAGTAAAAAAAAAAAGATTCAGAGAAAACCCACATGAGGAGAACATGTAAACTCCACACAGAGAGACCCCAGGTCCAAACCAGGGTTTGAACCCAGGACCTTCTTGCTGTGAAGCAATCGTGCTCCACCGTACTGGTCCTAATTTGAAATAAAAGTTTTGGTAAGATAGTTCATTTCACGAACTACTGGAATAATTTTTACCTCCACAAATGATTTACCCCTGGATCAAATCAATCAATCAATAAATAAAGATGGCCACCACAGCCATTTGGCTTTAGAACACACACACACAAAAAAATCACTTCACAGTAATTCTGTCAGTTTTACAGATACTGAGCTAATATATGGAGTGGTAGTAGCTGAGAGTCATTACAACACATACCCTGTGTGACATCTCACTGACTGTGCATTTTAGTATTTTCAAGGTTTGACCAAAACAAACTGCCTTTTTCTTGATATTAGAAGGTCTTGAAAGGCACAGGTGATGTTCGTAAGTAAGAAATGATCGGCCTTTAATTAAATTCATAGATTGATGGTTGTGGGACAGAAGTTCAATTCAGTTCAGTTCAGTTCATTTCTAAAGCTCCAGGTCACAACAGAAGTCGTCTCAGGCACTGAACAGAAACATTCATATATAAAAATAATAATTTAACATTATTTATCTGAGGAGCAGACTGCTTTGAGTTTAACTTCATCACAGAACTTTGAACAAGTATGAAGGCGACAGTGTAAAGGAAAAACTCCCTCATGAGGAAGAAACCTTTAGCAGAACCAGACTCAGGACAAGCGTCTATCTGCTTCAACCAACTGGGTTTGTTAGGAACAGATACACAATGGCAGGTCAAGAATCACATGTTAAGATAGAAATAGTATCAAATGAAAACTATTTAATTTTAACAATTAATTTTAGAAATGAGGTCAGTTTGTCCTCTAGTAGTCTAAGTCTATAGCAGCAGAACAAGCCAACACTAACTCTAGGATTTATCAAGAAGGAAGGTCTTAATCCCAGTCTTCAAACTGGACAATGTGTCAGCCTCATGGACAGAAACTGGAAGTTGGTTCCACAAGAGAGGAGCCTGAGAACTGAAAGATCTTCATCACATTCTGCTGCTGGAAACTCTAGGAACCACAAGTAAACCTGCAGCCTGACAGTGACATCATAGGTTTGGATGCAGGAGCATGAAAACCACAAGTCCCATTTGGAGTACGGTTAGATTGGCAGATTGCTTGAGCTCCATCTGATGAAACACAAGACATCAGACAAATGGGCTGCAATCTGACATAAAAGAAAAATGTCCAAGAGCAAGTAACTGAAAATAATTTATATGAAATATATATAATTTAGATGTTTTTTTTTTCTTGTTTTGTTTTTTTGCATAATGAACTTTTCAGTCTTGTAATGCATCTAATTACTAAAGTGGTTTATCTGATCTTCTGACCATACTTCCATGTTTATTTCATCTTTAGCCCCAACTCTCTGCATCCATCCTCATCCCCTCTTCTCTGTTTCATTTCCACATCCCTCCATCCACATATATATTGTTTATAGGAGAGGAAACGCAGCAGTGACAGATTGATAAGGCTGTGGTTGAGCTCCTCCTCTGTCTTCGGGGACACAGCAGCACTTGTGATCTATTTGTTACTTCAGCAACAGAGACCAATGCAAAGGGTTCTGCCATGTGAGAGACAAGAGGCCTCACAGTTTGATCAATGTTTTTACTCATCAATTTGAAGCAAAATGGTGTGCAGAAAACTCATTTTTAGGTTTGGCTGGAAATAAAACAACATATTATCTTGTCACACTTAATTCCCTTCTTTGGTCTGATGTTGCCTTCGCTTTAACCAAAATCTACGAGTGCAGGGATTTAAATTCCCTCAGCAAGTTCTCAGAGACAGTGAGCAGAAAGATAAAACATCCTTGAACAATAAAAATAAAAAAGGACGACAATATATGTTGGGAGAATGGTGTTTGTCTACTTTGGCACATTGTAAATGAAACTTTAATTTTAACAAGAATCTCAACTCTCAAAATCATGTCAAGAGATTAAAAACAAGCAGATAAAAAATATATATATATATATTCAAACATCCAGCTTGAAACAACTCTTGGAACAACTCTTAACCAGGTCTCTCTTGTAAATGAGTCCTCGAGACTCAATGGGATTAACCTGCTTAAATAAAGATTGAATGACTCGGGACTTTTAGTCGTCGAGTGTTTTGCTTTTCATTACATCGTCATCATCAGCATAGAGGTTATTTCTGTCAGTTCCTTGTTCAGATCTCTGCTGACCTGCTCCTAGAAAATGCTTTTGTTGTAGCTCCAGGATTAAGTTAAAACTTGTGTTTTGGTTTCCTATAGCAATATAAAATTTCAGGTTTCTGTTGTGCATTTTTAAGAATATTGTCATCGTTTTGTTAAATAGTCTCATGTTTTGTTCAAATCTGCAAATAAAAGGTTCATCTTTATTATAATAGAGTTTCCTCGTACGTCTGCATTTGGGTTTTAATTTACTTTGCATGTCAACTTTAGCATGTTTGATTTGTTTAAGACTTTGGAATGATGAGAACCCACTCAGTCCAAATATTTTCACTGTATAAGTCACATCTTTTTGCATAAATATGCAAGTCCTGCGACTTATGCACCGAAGTGCCTAACACATGATTTTTCCTCATATTTATAACCCAATTTTTGCTGAGATCTGACGGTTTCATAGCCTGGTTAAAACCAGACCCTTGTCCTTCACTTTGCTTCGTACTAGGGTCTGGACGTTCTCCATAGAGAACCGATTCTTGCTGGAGGCGTGGCCTCTGCTGAGGAACAAAACCATCTTAGAAAAATTTTGAACAGGGAAAAGCATTCTGCTCCCTCCCCCTCAGAGCCATATATGGCTGCTCCCCCGTGGTCTGTTGAACTTGACATCTGCTCCGCCTCCTGCTTCATTTTCTCTCGCTGAAGCATGCCGCTGCATATTCTGTGTTTATATGTTAATAAAATGTTCTAAAAAAATAAAATAAAACCATGGAGCGTTGGTCCAGCACACCAGAAGACCAGAAAATCTGCAGGGACTCGGGCAGCAACGTAAAACCCGAGTTTAATCTCTCATGACAACCTGAGGCATTTCCTGATAGCGGAAGGCGAGGAGGAGGAGGAGGGAGGAGCGATCACTTGACTTTTGGCAAAAAAAAACAAAAGAAAACTCCAGATAAGGGATTAAGAAGGGGAATTTAATACATTTGTGTCACATATAAAACAGTCCTGCATCGCTTTGCATCGCTTTGAATGAGAACATGCGGCTGCTCGCTGGCTGCGCGCTGGGACAGGTGGGGGCGTGGGTTAGGGGCCAAAAACTCCGCCCCTTCTGTTCTCTGATTTGTCCGGTCAAAAATCTATCGGACAAATCGTTGTCTATGGGAGAAGTCCCAGACTGAGCAGTGAAGGGAAATGAGAATTGAGCGGAGCTGTGCAGGAAGGCGAGGGCCAGGCTAACGGTTTCATTCATTCTGACATGGAAAATATTGAACGCTACCATTTTCAGCCGCTAGAGGGCCCTCAAGTATTATGGCAAGGCTAGTGTCTCATAGGTAAAAGTGTCTATTAATGAGACACTTGGCTTGCCATACAGGCCACCTTCGTCTTGTTCTGGAACTCCTGGAGCAAATGTCAAATCAGCTGCATTTCTCCACACTGCCCAGGTGAAATGCAGCTGATTTGACCATTAAAGTGCATTTATTATGAACAAGTTAGACTGAGACACACAAGTCGAGCAAACAAATAATTAATTTTAGGTGGTTATTTTGTTAAAATACGTAGAAATGCATAGCGAGTCGTCCCTCCGCGCTCTCCAGCTGCCGCAAATGTTGTTGTTTGCATAAACTTTGGCTTGAGCTTTGCTGTGTTTTACAATTAATTGTTTTAAGCTACCTTTTCATTTTATATTTGAGGCATTTTTATATTTTATACATTATTTAATTTATGTACACTGTATTTATGTATTTTTTTGTTTATTTTACACAGCCTTGTTTTAATAGATTGTGTAATCTTGATTCCATCATTCACAAACCTGTGCAACTTAAAATAAATAATCAAGGTGAAAATGGACAAAGAAATGTTTTAAACTACAAACAAACAGTTTTCTCCGTTCTGATCTTGCTTCCTTCCACTGAGGAAGCGGAGCCTGGGGACTTTGGGTCGGGCTCTCCAATCTCTGGTGCTGAGGTCACCGAGGTGGTAAAAAGCTCAGCGGTGGCAAGGCTCCGGGGGTGGATGAGATTCGCCCTGGAGTTCCTTAGGGCTCTGGATGTTGTGGGGTTGTGTTGGCTTACGCGACTCTGCAATATCGCGTGGACATCGGGGGCAGTTCCCTTGGATTGGCAGACTGGGGTGGTGGTTCCCCTATTCAAAAAGGGGGACCGTAGGGTGTGTTCCAACTATAGGGGGATCACACTCTTAAGCCTCCCTGGTAAGGTCTATTCAGGGGTTCTGGAGAGGAGGGTCCGTCGGATAGTCGAACCTCGGATTCAGGAGGAGCAGTGTGGTTTTCGTCCTGGTCGTGGAACACTAGACCAGCTCTACACCCTCAACAGGGTCCTGGAGGGTGCGTGGGAGTTTGCCCAACCAGTTTACATGTGCTTTGTGGACTTGGAAAAGGCATTCGACCGCGTCCCTCGGGGGGTTCTGTGGGGGGTACTCCGGGAGTATGGGGTACCAGGCCCATTGATATGGGCTGTTAGGTCCCTGTACGACCGGTGTCAGAGCTTGGTCCGCATTGCCGGCAGTAAGTCAGGCTCGTTTCCAGTGAGAGTTGGACTCCGCCAAGGTTGCCCTTTGTCACCGATTCTGTTCATAACTTTTATGGACAGAATTTCTAGGCGCAGCCAAGGTGTTGAGAGGATCCGTTTTGGTGACCTTAGAATCGCTTCTCTGTTTTTTGCAGATGATGTGGTCCTATTGGCTTCATCAGATCGTGATCTACAGCTTTCGCTGGAGCGGTTTGCAGCCGAGTGTGATGCGGCCGGGATGAGGATCAGTTCCTCCAAATCCGAGGCCATGGTCTTGAGCCGGAAAAGGGTAGCATGCCCTCTCCGGGTCGGGGATGAGGTCCTGCCCCAAGTGGAGGAGTTTAAGTATCTCGGGGTCTTGTTCACGAATGAGGGAAAACTGGAGCGTGAGATCGATAGGCGGATAGGTGCAGCATCCGCAGTGAAGCGGGCGCTGTACCGGTCTGTCGTGGTGAAGAGAGAGCTGAGTCAAAAGGCAAAGCTCTCAATTTACCGATCGATCTACGTTCCCACCCTCATCTATGGTCATGAGCTTTGGGTTGTGACCGAAAGAACGAGATCTCGGATACAAGCGGCTGAAATGAGTTTTCTCCGCAGGGTGTCTGGACTCTCCCTTAGAGATAGGGTGAGAAGCTCAGTCATCCGGGAGGGACTCGGAGTAGAGCCGCTGCTTCTCCACATCGAGAGGAGCCAGTTGAGGTGGCTCGGGCATCTGGTTAGGATGCCTCCTGGACGCCTCCCTGGTGAGGTGTTCCGGGCATGTCCCACCGGGAGGAGACCCAGAGGAAGACCCAGGACACGCTGGAGGGACTATGTTTCTCGGCTGGCCTGGGAACGCCTTGGGATTCCCCCAGAGGAGCTGCTCCAAGTGGCTGGGGAGAGGGAAGTCTGGGCCTCCCTACTTAGGCTGCTACCCCCGCGACCCGACCCCGGATAAGCGGACGAAAATGGATGGATGGATGGATGGATGGATCTTGCCGCTCCAAAACTTTTTGAAGCAGTTTAAAACTTTTGTCATGTTCTGCTTATACAAAGTAACGTCCTAAATATTAATAATATGTTATAAATAGTGACAAACACAGTTTGGTATTTCTCTTTCTGCTGATTAAACAAAGATTGTTGGTTTTGTGTCTTTGTTTAATTAAAGTGAAGCCTTTAAAGCCAGATATTGATAAGCACTGATATCGGAGCTCAGTCGGTGATCAAGTCCAATTGATGTCTGTTTTCTATTGGAAAGGCTTTAAAACTTTAATTTTATTTTTTTTAATATTTGTTTATTTTTTAGAGCCATTTAGTGATCATCTGACAAAAAACTAATGTGGAATATGTGGAAAATTATAAGCTCTCACATTCACGGATGACAAATCTTCAATATTCTGCTCGCTCACTGAATCTCTACAGGGCATAAATGTGAATCAATACTCGTCTTCTCTCTCCAACAAGCACATCTACTGTATTAATAGAAAAAATAAATGCACACACTGCCAAACCTTTATTATTGCTGCAGGAGATATCCACCCCCCCTCCCCCACCATCCCACACACAAGGATCAATCTGTCTTTGTTGGGATGGTGCACACGTTCATTCCTTGTTGTCCTTGTTTTGTTAGCATCTTTTTCTCTGATCCTGTTCTCTCTCCAGGCTGCTCTCTGTTAGCCTCCTGTCCTCTTAGCATCTCTGTTAGCCTCCTGTCCTCTTAGCATCTCTGTTAGCCTCCTGTCCTCTTAGCATCTCTGTTAGCCTCCTATCCTCTTAACGTCTCTGTTAGCCTCCTGTCCTCTTAGCATCTCTGTTAGCCTCCTGTCCTCTTAGCATATCTGTTAGCCTCCTATCCTCTTAACGTCTCTGTTAGCCTCCTGTCCTCTTAGCGTCTCTGTTAGCCTCCTGTCCTCTTAGCATATCTGTTAGCCTCCTGTCCTCTTAGCATATCTGTTAGCCTCCTATCCTCTTAACGTCTCTGTTAGCCTCCTGTCCTCTTAGCATCTCTGTTAGCCTCCTGTCCTCTTAGCATCTCTGTTAGCCTCCTATCCTCTTAACGTCTCTGTTAGCCTCCTGTCCTCTTAGCATCTCTGTTAGCCTCCTATCCTCTTATCATCTCTGTTAGCCTCCTATCCTCTTAGCATCTCTGTTAGCCTCCTATCCTCTTAGCATCTCTGTTAGCCTCCTATCCTCTTAGCATCTCTGTTAGCCTCCTATCCTCTTAGCATCTCTGATAGCCTCCTATCCTCTTAGCATCTCTGTTAAGGCTCCAGTATAGCTGTGCGTTGGGTAGCACGCCGCTCGACGCGCGCGTGCTGCGCGCGTGCTGCGCGCAGGCAGTTCACAATATTGCTCAGCGTGAGGCTCCAGCGTGAAGCTCTAAATTCTTGACATAATTTGAGCAGCAGCAGGGCGGAGCGTTTACTTACAGGACAAACTGAAGTTGCTTATTGCTCATTTGCTGACATGCCTACTGAATTGATTGACATGTCGGGTGGGAGAAAAAAAGGCAGAGGGCTGCGCAACGGTTTTCTGTTTATATGTTAAACCAAAGTTCAAAAAAATAAAATAAAAACAGGGAGCACTGGTCCTGCAGCCCACAGCCCACCAGGAAATATTTAGAACCTGGCACATCCACGTTGGACATGACTTTAGTTCGCTCGTGACAAATTCATTCATTCCTCCTCATCGGAGGAGGAAGCGAATGGTGACCGCTTCAAGCGATCACTTGACTTTTGGCAAAAAAACAAAAGAAAAGTCCAGATCAGCAATGAAGAAGAGGAATTTAATACATTTGTGTCTCATACAAAACAGTCCGCCGCCGGGCAGTTTATTGTGAGACAATGCGCGCGCGTAAGCGGTCGTAAAATTTGAGCTTGGCGCGTTCACGCCCGCATTCAAAGGCTTGTGTCGCGGCGCTCGCACGGCGTGGCGCGGCGTTCGGCCCAACTCAGTGCTATACTGGGGGCTTCAGCCTCGTATCCTCTTAGCATCTCTGTTAGCCTCCTATCCTCTTAGCATCTCTGTTAGCCTCCTATCCTCTTAGCATCTCTGTTAGCCTCCTATCCTCTTAGCATCTCTGTTAGCCTCCTATCCTCTTAGCATCTCTGTTAGCCTCCTATCCTCTTAGCATGGATCTTTCTTCCATCCACACCTGCCGTTCACCTTGAAATGTTTCCTGCAACTTTGTCTCAGCTGCTTTCAAAGTTGCCTCTGCTTGTTGATGTTCAGACACAAGATGGGACATCTCTTGCTTCTGCTGCTGACGCTCTTGTTCAAATGCGTTGTCTGTTTCCTTCAGAGAGCCTCCTATCCTCTTAGCATCTCTGTTAGCCTCCTGTCCTCTTAGCATCTCTGGTTTTGTGGAGGGGTTGCGGGGAGGCACATTAACTGTGCCCTAGGACGCCTCCCGAGAGCTTCAACGCAGTGCGAGTTCGACACGAGAAGCGTTCGTGCACATCTTTGTCTCCCTTCGTTTCTTTATCTCCAAACGTGCACGCGTCTGTTTGTTCCACTTTTAGTGCATCTCAGTGATGCTGCCTGGATCCCCCGTCACTTTCTTTTGTCTCAGTCCTTCTCTTCATCCCATCTCTCCGTCACATTAGTTTGAGAAGCCTCTTACCTCCCGGCCCCAGCGCAGCACTCTCCATCTCCAGTGCTCTCAAACACTTAGGCCCATTTCTCACTACTTTGCGCTCCCCTTGCTCTCTTCTATCTCCCCGTCTCAGAGGTCTCCTCTTTATCTCTCCTCCTAATATGTCTGTCTACCTTCTTCTCTTTGCACTGCTGGGTCTCTTGCTTTACCACACTGCTCTTGTCCTCCCTCTCTCCTATCTGCCGTGTACACGTTCGCCTCGCATTCTTGTATCAGTTTGGTCTCAGTGGCCTTTCTCTGGCTCTGTGCTTCATATCTGTTTATCTGTCTCATGTCTCCACGACTCGTTCTTTGCATCTAATCTCTTTATGTTTTCATAAATCCCCCTTTAATCTGGCCTTTAATCTCTTAGTTACACCCCCCACCCCCACCCCTGCACCAGATTTGGTCTGAAGTTGTATTTGAAACACACTCTGCTGTTCCTTTCTTTTAGTTTTGGGTTTAATCTGCAAAAGAACGCATTGCTTCCAAAGGGCTTGTAATCGTGCACGATCGAAGTTGAAGCATGCATGCTTTCTGTGTGTGCATGCAATTATGTGTTTGTTTTTCTGTAGTGTTAGACAAATATCACATGAACCAGAGAACAGATTTTAATGATAGACTCAGATAAAAATCACTGGATGTACAACTATGCATTAGACTTAAGCACATTCTGCATGGCTGCAACTAAGCAACCTGATCAAACATAAAAATGGCAAAAAAACTCTTTCAATATGACAGATATTCAACTAAATCCTAGAGTGGTAGATAAAAAGTGATCCCATCATATACACCATGAGTGACTAGTCACATAATATTAATTTTACCTGTTGAAGTCAACTGTGTGATCAATGTTTCATCTGCAAATGTTTCCCTTAACCTGATTCAAGATGGCTGCCACAGCTAATTAATATTAGCTAACACACAAAAAAAGCTATACATCAGTGAAATTTACAGATACAGTACTGAGCTACATGCTGATGATGATGATGATGATGATTTATTTGTTTTCTCAGGGACAGTGCACAACAATACATTGACCTACAAAAACAGGAAAGATGCATTGTGCCAGGTTATAGTAATAATACTAATTTCCGCCTGTAGTCCCCGGACAGGTTGATGTTTAACAAGAGTAACGGATTTTTGTAAGTGGATGAGAAAACCATTAAACAATGCATGCACATTAATCCAGGGAGATAAATCTAACCAGGTTGAGTCAGGTCCTCTGCACGGATTCTTCTTTGTTGAGACGTTTCGTCTTTTATCCAAAAAGACTTCTTCAGTCTTTTGTCTGCAGTCAGACTGAAGAAGGCTTTTTTCCAAAAAGACTTCTTCAGTCTTTTGTCTGCAGTCAGACTGAAGAAGTATTTTATCCAAAAAGACTTCTTAAGTCTTTTGTCTGCAGTCAGACTGAAGAAGGCTTTTTTCCAAAAAGACTTCTTCAGTCTTTTGTCTGCAGTCAGACTGAAGAAGTATTTTATCCAAAAAGACTTCTTAAGTCTTTTGTCTGCAGTCAGACTGAAGAAGTCTTTTATCCAAAAAAACTTCTTCAGTCTTTTGTCTGCAGTCAGACTGAAGAAGTCTTTAATCCAAAAAAACTTCTTCAGTCTTTTGTCTGCAGTCAGACTGAAGAAAGCTTTTTTCCAAAAAGACTTCTTCAGTCTTTTGTCTGCAGTCAGACTTAAGAAGGCTTTTTTCCAAAAAGACTTCTTCAGTCTTTTGTCTGCAGTCAGACTGAAGAAGGCTTTTGGATAAAAGATGAAGAAGAATCTGTCCAGAGGACCTGACTCAACCTGACCTTCAGTTTTGCTGTGGTAGTAGCTGACAGTCTTTACATCACAATATTGCACAATATCACTCATAACGTGATTTTAAAGGTTTGACTAAAATGCTTCTAACGCAGTTACTTCTCAGCTTGACATGACTATAATTTAACACACTTACATGAAAGGTGGCACTTTTTACGTTTAAGATTAGGCAAATGCAGCTGAATTATTATTCAGAATAATATTAGGTTTTGAGAACTGTCAGTGTCATAGAGCAATAACTAAGTGTGAGTACCTGTTAGTACCTCCTTAGACTGCCTCAGAGGAGTTGACGGGGGAGAGAGCGGGCCACAGAGGCCATTTTATCACCAGAAAACTGTCTGTTTTCTACTTTGGGAGTGAACTGTTTGCGGGATTCAGTTTGGTTTGGCTCTTCAGATTTAAGAAGTTCTTCGGATGAAGGATGAAACGTCACAAAAAAAAAAAAAACATCCAGATGACCTGACTGAACATTGTTGGATTTTTACCCATTGAGAATGCACTTTGGTGAGTACCTAGTTTTTTTTTTTTGTTCAACCCATTTTCATACCTAAGGGGCAGGAAATACTTCTGTTTTGTAAATTCTGTCAGCTTGACCACGTTTTAAAGATTAAAACGACATATTTGCGGTCATGGTTTGCCTTTAAATGCTGTCTTTCACTGTATGCTGAGGAACGATGCTTTCAGGGCAGAGTTAGGTGGCAGAAGGTGACAAAGCGATGGTGGGCAGATCTGACACCTACAACCATGTGTGGAAAAGAAACCACACAACCTTTCAAAGTTTTGCACAACACTGATGACACACAGATGCATGGAACTCCTTGACTAATGGAGCAGTAAGAACTTCTCTCATGTCAGTCAAATATGAGTGGAGACAAACGAACACAGACACGGGCAAAAACAGCCTCACACATCACCTTTTGCATTTGGAACTGCATCCTAGACTTCTTAACAAACAGACCACAGTCGGTGAGGATCCACAACTTCTCCTCCTCCTCCATAACCCTCAACGCTGGCTCTCCTCAGGGCTGTGTGCTGAGCCCTCTCCTGTTCACTCTGCGCACACATGACTGTGCACCTACCCATCCAGGCTGTCATATGGTAAAGCTTGCAGATGATACAGCGGTGGTGGGATGCATCACAAACAACGATGAGTCCAGCTACAGACAGGAGGTGAAATGAGAATGACCTTCACATCAATATGAAAAATATGAAGGAGATGAATGATAACCTCAGCTTGAGCAACAACACCACCAGCCTGATTAAGAAATGTCATCAGAGACTCTACTTGATGCCAAATGTGCCTATGTGCCTCACTGCATATGCCACTTTGCCTCTATACCAACATCAACTACCTCATACATATACTGTGTACATTAACTCATATGCTGCTGTGCCACTCTTTGCAAATGTCAATGCTAGAACCTTCAGTTTATTTTATAGATATACTTTTTATACTACTATGCAAAAACTCAGGACAGTATTACACTTTTATTATTTCATTTTATGCTTATGTTCATTGGGTGTTTGGTGTTTCAGTGTTGGTGTAAATTTTCATACTTTTATACTATTATGAAAAAACTCAGGACAGTGTTACACTTTTTTACTATTTTATGCTTATGTTTATTAAATGTTTTAGTGTTTAGTGTTTAGATGGTTACTGTTGCACCGAGGGACTGAGAGAAACGCAATTTCGGTCCTGTGTATGTCCTGTACATATTGCAGTTCTGACAATAAAGTTGACTTTGACTTTTGACTTTACTTCCTCAGACGGCTGAGACGAGCTGGTCTGAGCAGCCCAGTTCTCACCTCGTTCTACAGGTGTGCAGTGGAGAGCATCCTGTGCTCCAGCATCAACGTGTGGCATGGAGGCTGCACAGTTGCAGAGAGGAAAGCTCTGCAGAGAGTGGTGAAGGCTGCACAGAAGATGTTGGAGTCAGTCTCCCCACCATCACAGACATCTACACCTCCAGATGCAGGAAGAGAGCCACCTGCATCATGAAGGACCCCACTCACCCAGCACACACACTTTTTGCCCCACTCCCCTCAGGAAGGAGGTTGAGGAGCATTAAGTGTAGAACCACTAGACTGAGGAACAGCTTCTACCCTGAGGCTGTTAGACTCATGAATAAATAACCAGAATAATCACTGTGAAATATCACATCATGTTGCTGCTGATCTGTTTCATGTTGCTGCTGATCTGTTTCATGTTGCTGCTGATCTGTTTCATGTTGCTGCTGATCTGTTTCATGTTGCTGCTGATCTGTTTCATGTTGCTGCTGATCTGTTTCATGTTGCTGCTGATCTGTTTCATGTTGCTGCTGATCTGTTTCATGTTGCTGCTGATCTGTTTCATGTTGCTGCTGATCTGTTTCATGTTGCTGCTGATCTGTTTCATGTTGCTGCTGATCTGTTTCATGTTGCTGCTGATCTGTTTCATGTTGCTGCTGATCTGTTTCATGTTGCTGCTGATCTGTTTCATGTTGCTGCTGATCTGTTTCATGTTGCTGCTGATCTGTTTCATGTTGCTGCTGATCTGTTTCATGTTGCTGCTGATCTGTTTCATGTTGCTGCTGATCTGTTTCATGTTGCTGCTGATCTGTTTCATGTTGCTGCTGATCTGTTTCATGTTGCTGCTGATCTGTTTCATGTTGCTGCTGATCTGTTTCATGTTGCTGCTGATCTGTTTCATGTTGCTGCTGATCTGTTTCATGTTGCTGCTGATCTGTTTCATGTTGCTGCTGATCTGTTTCATGTTGCTGCTGATCTGTTTCATGTTGCTGCTGATCTGTTTCATGTTGCTGCTGATCTGTTTCATGTTGCTGCTGATCTGTTTCATGTTGCTGCTGATCTGTTTCATGTTGCTGCTGATCTGTTTCATGTTGCTGCTGATCTGTTTCATGTTGCTGCTGATCTGTTTCATGTTGCTGCTGATCTGTTTCATGTTGCTGCTGATCTGTTTCATGTTGCTGCTGATCTGTTTCATGTTGCTGCTGATCTGTTTCATGTTGCTACTGATCTGTTTCATGTTGCTGCTGATCTGTTTCATGTTGCTGCTGATCTGTTTCATGTTGCTGCTGATATGTTTCATGTTGCTGCTGATATGTTTCATGTTGCTGTGTTCATTGTGCACATCTGCTCACACAGACTCATGTTCGTGCTGCTGTTTGGTGTATTGTTTATGTGCTACTAGTGCTTAGTGTATTTGTAATTAACATTTTCTTAGTTCATATCTTAGATGTTATTACTGTTTTTTTTCCCCATGTTATACTTTGTTAGATGTGACTGAGACCCTGTGTACACAATTTTGTTCCACCACATGTACAACATATGATGGAATGTCAAATAAAGAAACTCTGACTCTGACTCTTTAGTGGTGGGTGATAGATAAAAGTGTAAAAACAGTGGATTTCTCAAAATTCTCATTTTTTCATGCATCTTTGCTTTGAAAACCAGAATTAGTTTCCTCTTATTTATTTTTTTGCATCAGAAGATAAAGTGTAAAACAATCCATATGGAAAGTATTTAAAATACGTATTTTGACAAACAAAAGGCTTGAAAGCGTTGCCTTGTTTGGATTTTGAAAGTCAAGACAACAGAAGTTGAAACATAAAAGGAAAGATAAAAAGAGTGTGAGGCAGCGACGATAATCAGTATTCACATGTACTTGCCCTAAATGCTCTGGAGGATTACCTCCTGTTTTCACACAGTTTCACACTTTTACTGGTATCTAAACATCCAATATGGAGCAAATCCACGGGGGTTCTAACGTGCATCACTTTCAAGACATGTTCAATGTACTGCATGTGTGCAAATGGTTCCAAAGAAAAACACTTGCCTCTCTAAAAGTGTAAATGTGAGATGGCTGCTGCCCTGTAAAAAGCTGCCCTCTATGATTTCATGATTATCGCCTGCAGCCAAACACAGGACAATGTTCCCCCCCCCCACCTCTGCATGTTTGTGTGTGGTGTTTGCTGAACACCTCATAAACCACTAAATGGATTTTAATAAAACTTTCAGAAAACAATCATTGCTCTGACATCTATAACTCGTTTAATTTTAGACTCAAACAAGCCAACTGAACGTATAAAACAACAAAACAAGCGGTACGTCGATGTCCAGCGTCCTGCATTTAATACACTTATAAATCACACACAAAGGGATAAAAAGTACATTTGAAATACAGGTGCTGGTCATAAAATTAGAATATTGTGAAAAAGTTGATTTATTTCAGTAATTCCATTCAAAAAGTGAAACTTGTATATTCATTTGTTTCAATAATGAGTTTACATCTTTTGTTTCATGTTAATTTACTGTAATAAACCTTGAAAAATACACCAGAATGCAGGAAATGGCATCTATTTTATCCAAAATTCTCTGTAGGACCTTCAGATTCCCCCCAGGAAAATATAGTCTGACATTAAACCGGTCCATGGTGATAAAAAGGTTGGGGACCACTGCGAATGCTTGGTCTTTCATCTAAACATGACCAGCAGGAACATGACAAGAGTCAACCCTGGCCTGGCTTTACAAAAATCAAGACATCTGTAATTTCCCTATAGCTGCAACACAGATGATGAGGAGCTATGAAATTCTTCTGGAGACATATCCACTAGTTCCTCTTTAAAAGGAGAACAGTGTGAGCTTGCTGCTAGTTCCTCTTTAAAAGGAGAACAGTGTGAGCTTGCTGCTGTCCCCAGAACAAGCAGTGGACGCTGAGACAGCACTGTTTTCTACACGAGAACCCGCAGCAGACAGAAGGATAATGAGTTATTTCAAAAGCTTCCCCCTAATGGGATCCACGTCCCCGACAGTTCAGAGGATGAGCCTCCTTTGCTCACTCCTGCTTTGCCTCCCATCAACAACTCTTAACAGGTCATCACTGAGACTATCATCCATTAAATGAAAAACACATTGGAAAGAGCAGAGAGGGGGAGGAAGGCTAAATTCATATCAATAGTTGTGACTCTAATTGGCTTGTCTGCTTGATAAAGGGCAAAATAACCGGCTCACCCAACAACTCACTGGTTAAAGTGTGTGTGCACAAAACCCCACAGCCATTGCAGCTGACAAAAGTGTAGGTTGAAGCCTATAAACAACTGCAATCATCATTACTACAGGGTAATCTCAATCAGCATTTGTGTGTGTGTCTGTGCATTCGTGACTATAAGTCAAATTTAGTGCCGCGTCCCCTCAGGTCAAGGCCGACGGACAGATGTGCCATGAAGAAAATGGCCCCGCTCGTTTCTCATTCTGCGTTTTACCTCGCACCATCCATCTCCCTGCACATGTGTCGGGCTCGTCATATAGATGGGGATACAGTGAGCAACACTCATAATTACAGAGGAGGATGAACAGGTCGTAAACAACTCCACGGAGGCGAGGACCAAGAGAGCCTGAGTGGGAGGCAGGAGAGAAAAAAGTAAATCAGGGAGTTCCAGGCTGGTTTGATGGGAGTTTACAGAAAACAAGAAGAGGAAACATCTTTGACGTGTCACATGTTTTCAGGGATCACGGGTAATAAAGTGACCATGAGGTTTCAGAGTTTAAAGTAAATAATAAACATGAATAAAATCCTGAATAACTGACAGATATAAAAGTTATTTTATGTTTTTGTTAGCATATTATTCAAAGTAAAAAGTAAAAGGGCATGATGGGACCTCAGACTAGCAAGGCTTCAGAACAGTGGGAAGTCAGAGCAACTTTAAGGGTCTGCAGCCATATTTATTTATTCATGTTTTTATTTATTTATTTGCAAGACATAGGATAAATGTCATAGAGCATAAGCCTAAAGCTCCCGTCAGCATCAAACAACAAGAAAAAAAAGCAAATGCCAAGTACTTACAAGAGCAAGAACCAAATCCGTTTTGTGGACTTTTGAAGAAGTTAAACTTTTACAATACATCATATTCAACAAGAAAACAAACAAACAAACAACCCCCCACACACAAAAGTCCAGACAGTGAGTGCTGACTTTCAGCGCAAAGACTCGAGACATTATGAACGCTTCAAGTTCAAGTTGAGTTTATTTGTCATATGCAGGTTAACAGTACAATGAAATGCTTAGGAAATTTGACTCGCAAAAAAAATAAAGAACAAACAACCAAATACTAAAGCATGCAATAAGGGTACAAAATAAAGTATCAAAAAGTAAAAAAGTAATTATAATATTCACAATGTCCTTATGAGGATAGCCAAGATGGCCGCGCTCAGAGCAGCCGCAGCTTCACGAGCTCCCGGTTCA
Organism: Garcialebias charrua; assembly: GCA_038048925.1. Lineage (NCBI taxonomy): Eukaryota > Metazoa > Chordata > Actinopteri > Cyprinodontiformes > Rivulidae > Garcialebias > Garcialebias charrua. The sequence goes on along the minus strand of JBBPBX010000191.1, from coordinate 14,343 downwards.
TCCCTAGTTTTTAGTAATTTTAATAGTGTTTTTGTACCTGAATCTGCAAGTTTTTTGCGGGTGAATTACAGCCAAACTGAGTTGTTAAGAATCGGAGCGGATTTACCACAGGGCACAGCTGAAATCAGCAACGAACTCAAATCAGAGCTCGGAAGATTGGAGCTGTTAAGATCATCTTTCTGGAAGCAGACGCGCTCCAGGGGAAAGAAAAGGAAGCGGTGCTCACGAGGAAAGAAGAGAGGTTGCCGAGCAGGAATTATGACAAGACTGCGGGCAGACGCTAAAACCGGTAAACCCCCGATGCCGGCTCTTTTTGTGTCTAACGTCCGCTCACTGGACAACAAAATGGATCTACTTCGTTTGAGAGTAACCACGTCAGAGGAGATGAGAAGGTGCTCCGTGCTCTGCCTCACGGAAACGTGGATCTCTGAGGATACATCGGATTCTGTTTATGAGCTGGACGATCGGCTCTTTTTCAGAACGGACCGGTGCACCGAGACTACGGGGAAAACACGAGGCGGCGGTGTTTGTATTTACGTACACAAAGACTGGTGCACGAACTGTTCCGTGATCAAAAAGCTTTGTTCAGCTGCCGTCGAGTTGATCACAGTAAGATGCCGCCCGCACTACATGCCTCGCGACCATGCTGTGATTTTAATAACAGTTATTTACATAGCACCCGATGCTAATGCTAATGACGCCCAGGGAGAAATTCATGACTTACTCACCTCGCTGCAGTGTAAATATCCTGAGGGGCTTTTCATTGTTTGCGGAGACGTCAATCTCGTAGATCTTCAAGGCTCCCTCCCAGCCTTCAATAAGCACGTCTTCACAGCTACGAGAGGAGATAAAACGCTTGACAAAGTCTACACTAATGTAAAGGGGGCGTATACGGCGAAGACACGCCCACCGCTCGGAGCTTCCGACCACTGCTCTCTGATTCTGGCTCCAAGAGAGCTACCCCCGCTGAGACGCTCCAAGCCGGAACAAAGAGAGATCAAGCTGTGGCGTCAAGATAGTTCCCCCATGTTGAGAGACTGTTTTGAGAAGATAAACTGGTCTGTTTTCAGAGAAGCAGCCACTGATGGAAGCTCAGTGGACCTGGAACTATATGCTTCCTCAGTCCTGGACTACATCAGTATATGCTCTGAAAATGTATCCATAAAAAAATATGTTAAATCTTACCCGAACCGGAAACCCTGGTTAAATAAAGAAGTTCACGCCTTGCTAGCAGCCAGGGACACTGCATTCAAGTCAGGAGATAAAGAGGAGCTGAGAAAGAGCAGGAAAGAACTGAAGGATGGCATTAAGAAGGCCAAGGCCACGTATGCACAGAGGATCGAGGGACAGTTCACCTCACAAGACCCACGGAGCATGTGGAAGGGTATTAAATGCATAACAGATTACAAAGGCAAGAACAAACAATGCCCCAGGGACCCATCTCTGCCTGATGCCCTCAATAAGTTTTATGCACGTTTTGATGATCCAAACAGACCAGCTAGCACCAGACTCACCTCATCACCAGATGAAGAGCATCTCAGAGTGACCGCAGCAGAAGTGAGAGGCAGTCTCAGAAAGATTAATCCTCATAAAGCAACCGGACCAGACAACATCCCAGGGAAAGTTCTGAAGGAATGTGCGGACCAGCTCTGTGAGGTGCTGGCTGACATCTTCACCACCTCACTTGCACTGGAGTCAGTTCCCACCTGCCTGAAGACCGCGACCATCATCCCAGTCCCAAAGAGCTCCACAGTGACTGGTCTGAATGACTATAGACCAGTGGCCCTCACCCCGGTAGTCGCTAAATGTTTTGAGAAACTGGTCATGTCCCACATCAAGGCAACCGTCAACATCAACGAGGACCCTCATCAATATGCATACCGTGAGAACCGATCAACAGAGGACGCCATTTCTTCCGTGGTCCACACTGCTCTCACCCACCTGGATCAGAAGGACTCATACGTGCGTCTGCTCTTTGTGGACTTCACATCTGCCTTCAACACCATGATCCCCCAAACTCTGATAGACAAACTATCTACACTTGGACTAAGCCCCTCTATTTGTAACTGGGTACTAGACTTCTTAACAGACAGACCACAGTCCGTGAAGATCCACAACTTCTCCTCCTCCACCATAACCCTCAGCACTGGCTCTCCTCAAGGATGTGTGCTGAGCCCCCTTCTGTTCACTCTGCTCACATATGATTGTACAGCCACACTTCCAGGCTGTCATATTGTTAAGTTTGCAGATGATACAGCGGTGGTGGGATGCATCACAAACAATGATGAGTCCAGCTACAGACAGGAGGTGGAACACCTGGAGAGCTGGTGCAAAGAGAATAATCTTCACATGAATGTGAAGAAGACAAAGGAGATGATTGTGGACTTCAGAAGGAACAAACACACCCACGCCCCACTGAAAATAGGTGGGTCTGCAGTGGAAGTGGTCTCCAGCTACAAATACTTGGGTGTACACATGAATGATAACCTCAGCTGGAGCAACAACACCACCAGCCTGATCAAGAAAGGTCATCAGAGACTCTACTTCCTCAGACGGCTGAGACGTGCTGGTCTGAGCAGCCCAGTTCTCACCTCGTTCTACAGGTGTGCAGTGGAGAGCGTCCTGTGCTCCAGCATCAACGTGTGGCATGGAGGCTGCACAGTTGAAGAGAGGAAAGCTCTACAGAGAGTGGTGAAGGCTGCACAGAAGTCTGTTGGAGTCAGTCTCCCCACCATCACAGACATTTACACCTCCAGATGCAGGAAAAGAGCCACCTGCATCATGAAAGACCTCACTCACCCAGCACACTCACTCTTTGCCCCACTCCCCTCAGGACGGAGGTTGAGGAGCATCAAATGTAGAACCACTAGACTGAGGAACAGCTTCTACCCTGAGGCTGTTAGACTCATGAATAAATAAAAATAAAATAAAAAATAAACACTGCAAAATATCACATCATGCTGATGCTGATCTGTTTTCTTGTTGCTGTGTTCATCTGTGACCATCTGCTCATACAAACTCATGTTCGTGCTGCTGTTTATTCCCACTATATTAGGCTTAGTGTATTACTAGTTGATGTTTTTCTTAGTTAATTCTAGATGTTATTACTGTTTTTCTCTTGCATTTGTTGTTGGATGTAACTGGGACCCCGTGTACATAATCTCGTTTTCATCACATGTACCACATGCGGTGCAAATGACAATAAAGACTCTCTGACTCTCTGACTCTGACTCTGACTCTGAGAGATAGTAAACAACAACGTGGTAGAATATAACCATGCACACAAGATGAATTTTAAAGAATAAGTATTTCAAGGTAGTAATGTAAGCTAAAATGCACATGGTACTATATAT
>JBBPBX010000190.1:104145-124422 GCA_038048925.1 Garcialebias charrua | reverse complement strand
GGTAAATGTTCGGCGTTTTCTCTCCCTCTGTGAGTGAAAGCGCCTGTAATGTGCAGGGGCCTCTCAGGGTCATGTAGGCCTCTGCTTTCTCTATGCACCACAGGAGAAGTACTGGGGTGACCCGTGACTTCTGCACAGAGACGCTAAAATACTATGTGGTTTTAATAGTGCTCCAAAACAACATTTTGTTTTTATCGCACAAGCAAAGGAAAATGCTTTGTGTTCTAAGCAACATCTTTGTCCCTTCCACTATGGTCTCTTGGACCCCGAGGAGATTTGAATTTGTGTGGCTTTTCTTTTCTCTTGTTGGTGGCCCCATGCAGCTCCTGCAGCTTTTCTACCTGGTGGGCCTGCAGCATCGAGGCCGCTCGGCCTTGTCCACTCCACCAGGGTCCCTTGGGCCTTGACATGGTTAACGTCCGAGAGTCATCCTAGCCTCATAGGTGGATAAGCTCTCAGCGTCACAATGTTCTCATCGTGGGTATAGGGAAACTACCAGTTAGCGTAGCTGAACAGGTAAGCTGAAATTCCTCCTCCTAGACTGTGCTGGTCAGAGAGCCTCCTTGTTAGCAGGGGTTAAACGTGGAGGTACTCGTGAGCCCGCTCGCGGTGCTAAACAGGCCATCAAGCAGTGCAACATCGGTAAACAAACTTAGTTAGCAAGCTAGACCAAGCATTTTCACATACCTCACAATGGGGTCCTTCGTTGTCCGCTCGTAGCCGCGCTAATCGTGTTAGCAACGCTAATCGTCCGTCCCACGATGTCATGGGAGCTCTCGGTTAGCCGGGCTAACCGTGGGAGCTAGCCAGTTAGCGGCAAGTTTACTCGATTTCCACTTGCCTTTCTCTGGGGTCATCCGCGAGAAAAGCGTTGAGTGTCTTCGTGTGTAGCATCCCTGAGCAAACCAGACATGCCTCGTGAGTGTCCGTTGTTGAAAGGGGGTAGTCACATCCGTTGGAGAAGGTTCGGGAGCCAGAGCTTGCTGGCCTGCTGGAGTTCTTCGTCCGAAGAAGTCCTCTCGCTGAGCTGCTCGCGGCTGCTAGCCTGTTAGCCCCGTTAGCTTAGCAGGTAGCGTGTTGTGCGGTTAGCGTCCGCTAACCGAGCGGTGAAACAGCAGAAAAAGAAAAGGCACGGGAGCTGGGGCTCGTCGGCCTGCTGGTCTTCTTAGAATTTGGGGTTTTCGCTTTCCCTTCTCAGGAGCCATGGCTGAGAAGAGTCGAGCTCGTTAGCAGTACTAACGTTGTCCGAAGACGTCTCCTTCGTCGCGTCGCTTTCGCTGGCTAGCCTGCTACTCCTTAGCAGGGTAGCGGTGTGACGCAGTCAGCGCCGTCGAGTGAAGCAGCTGCGAAGAGAGAAGCTTCGAGGTTAAAGGAAAAACGCTGGACTAGCTTTCGCCAGCCCAGCAATACGCAAGAAATTTCTCTGTACGCTCAGCGTAGGGAGCGAGTTCACCTCTAACGAGCGATGTGTTTACAGAGAAGTCCCACGGAGTTCAGGTTTAAGCAAGGTGAATGGCAAAAAGAGACCGTTTGGATGGGCGCTAGCGTCTTATGTACCCAGAGGGCGGGGCCTCTGGGGTGATGCTGACGCCCACTGCCTTAAAGGCGTGAGCGTATTCCTTCAGGTAATCGTGCGGGGGCGCAATTCCCATAGCAATAGTGTTGCACTGAGTGACTGACTGATAAGGGAACAGGTTTTCACTGTTTCTGTGCACACTGAGTCAGCACATTTTTAAACAAGCAAGAGCAGACATGTAATGTAATCTAGTGTAATTAATCAGAAAAAAAATACATAATCCGAATATGGCAGACCAAAAGAAAAGAAGCAAACAAAAAAAGCTTTAAAATTCACTGAAAGGACATCTGTAATGTCTAAAATTCAACTACCGTCTCTCAAACTTCTCAACAATTTTTTTAACCTACAGAAAAACAAAGCTGCAGATTCACTTTTGCTAATAGAGAACGTAAAGGCAGTTCTCTCTGAAGAGCTTGAATCTTCTCATCACGTCATGTGGTTTCATTATCAGGTTTACGTTTGGCACGACACAGTTTCTCTTCATGTTTTTCTTTTGTATTGAAGTATTTGTGGTAAACAGAATGAAAGAGATTTATTAATTTCTTTCATCTTTAATATTATTACTTTAGTTGTAGCAGAGAAAAGCTTCTTATACTTTGTACAAATATTTTACAGCGTAATATTCAAATATACTGAGTAAGATCCTTAAAGAAAAATTTATTTATACAGATAGCTTCACTGAGCCACGAGAACTCATTTTTGTTTTGGGAGATGGTGGAGGTTAAGGGCCTTGCTCAAGGGCCCAGAGTGGGGTAAATGAGGGTGGAGGCAGGTGTTTCACTTTTCCCACTCTCGTTTTGATGTAGTCGTACCGGGGAGTTGAACTGGCAACCTTCCGATCACAGGCCCACCTTCTCACCTCTGCACCACAACTCCCATAGTAGAAATAAATCAACTTCAAAGTAAACATTTTCATTAGTTTTCTACTTGACTCGTTTAAATGTATCAATAAATCACTTTTCTCAAAGAGTTGGAAATGTGTTTTAAATAAGAGAAAGTTGTTAAATATTCAATTTGTCAATTTTTGCATTTTTAGATACTAAAATAAAATGTTGAAGGGAGTGGTGGTGCAGAGGTTAAAGGAAAGTATGACCAGAAGGTTGCTGGTTTGATCCCCTGGACTAACATGAAAATGTGAGTGGGAAAGGTGAAGCACCCACACCTGCCTCCACCCTCATTTGCCCCACTCTGGGCCCTTGAGCAAGGCCCTTAACCTCCACCCATCTGCTCCCCCGGGTGCCCAAGATGGCAGCTCCCTGCTCCACACAGAGGCTGTGGTAGCTCAGTGGTCTATGGTTGCATCAGGAAGGACATCCGGCGTAAAAATAATTGCCATGTGTTTGTGCGACTTAGTCACTGTGGTGGCCACTGATGAAAGGAGCAGCTGAAAGTGTCACGATTTGGTTCCGGTGGAGTACGCAGACCCAGAGTGCAAGCGGAACAGGACTCAGAGACAAAGTGTAAAATAATAAACACTTTAATAATTAAAACAAAAAGACTGACGGTGCAGTTCACTTACAAAAACGAGGAGAAACGATTAATGGCTCCACCAGACATCAGGGAGATATGATTATGACCCGGCGAGGAACAAATTAAATGAGAGGGCTTTTATACTATGAGGGAGAGTGAGTAAATCAGAGCTGCTTGGCAGGTGGTTGATGACAACAGGTGAAAGTGATTAGGGATGCAGACTGGAACTGAGGAGGGGGAGTGAGAACAGAAAACAGTATGACAGGCGCAGAGCCTGAGAGAACCCCCCCTCAAGGGTGGCACCCGACACCCCCAAGAAGAGCCCCCCACAAGAACAAGGGCGGGCGGAGGGAGACAACAGGCAGGACAGCGGGCCAACAACAGCCAGATCCGGAGGACGTCCAGGAGGCCGCCCATCACCGACAGCCAGATCCGGAGGACGTCCAGAAGGTCGCCCATCACCACCAGCCAGATCCGGAGGACGTCCAAGAGGCTGTCCATCATGGGACGACACGTCGGGCGGGCGACCGGGAGGCTGTCCATCGTGCAGCGGCACGTCAGGCAGGCGATCAGAGTACCGTCCAACAAGAAACACAACCCCGAGGTCAGGGACGGCTGGGACATCACAGTCGGCAGGCAAGGCTGGTACACCATCTTCGTTGGCCGGTACACCATCTTTGTCGGCCACACCATCGTTGTCGGCCGGTACACCATCGTCGTCGGCCGGTACACCATCGTCGTTGGCCAGAACACAATCGTCGGCCGGAACACAGTCGTCGGCCGGAACACAGTCGTCGGCCGGAACACAGTCGTCGGCCGGTACTCTGCCGTCGTCATTGCCAAGACCCCCGTCGTCAGGCGCTGAGGCGGGCGGTGAGACGTTCGTCGGGCACCGAGATGGGTGGTGAGACGTCGTTGGGCGCCGAGATGGGCGGTGAGACGTCGTCGGGCGCCGAGGCGGGCGATGAGACGTCGTCGGGCGCCGAGGCGGGCGATGAGACGTCTTCGGGCGCCGAGGCGGGCGATGAGACGTCGTCGGGCGCCGAGGCGGGTGATGAGATGTCGTTGGGCGCCGAGGCGGACGTTGAGACGTGTCGGGTGCCGAGGAGGGCGTTGAGACGTCGTTGGACGCCGAGACGGGCGTTGAAATGTCGTCGGGTGTCGAGGCGGGCGAAGAGACATTGTCGGGCGCCGAGGCGGGCGAAGAGACGTTGTCGGGCGCCGAGGCGGGCGAAGAGACGTCGTCGGGCGCCGAGGCGGGCGAAGAGACGTCGTCTGCTTCGTCTAATGGCGAGACGTCATCGAGCGGCGAGACGTCATCGAACGGCGAGACATCATCGAGCGGCGAGACGCCTGCGGCGCTGGGACCCTCTGTCGAGGACGAGGCGTCTGCAACGCTGGGACCCTCGTCGCCGGGACCCTCTGAGACGTCGTAGGGGCCCTCTTCGTTGAGACCCTCTGAGACGTTGTTGGGGACCTCCTCGTCGGGACCCTCTGAGACGTCATTGGGGACCACTTCGTCTTCTTCATCGCCGGGACCCTCTTCGTCAGGACCCTCTGAGACGTCATCAGGCGCCACCGAGACTGCAGGCGAGGAGACCACCGTCGAGACTGCAGGCGAGGAGACCACCGTCGAGACTGCAGGCGAGGAGACCACCGTTGAGACTGCAGGCGAGGAGACCACAGTCGAAACTGCAGGCGAGGAGACCACCGTCGAGACTGCAGACAAGGGGACCACCGTCGAGACTGCAGGCGAGGGGACCACCGTCGAGACTGCAGGCGAGGAGACCACCGTCGAGACTACAGGCGTTGAGAGGACCTCTGGTGGTGAGACCCTAGGCGTTGAGACCCCAGGCATTGAGAGGATCTCTGGAGACTCAAGGACCTCCGTAGCCAGGACCACCTCAGAAGCAGTGTCTGTGAAGAAAGAAGGAAAAAGAGAGACTGCTCCAGATGGACCTGGTTGGTTGGTGACAAGTGCAGAACCCAACATAGCAGAAGCTGGAACCCTCCTGGGTGTTGGCACAGGATGCACCAGTCTTAGAGCTGGCACAGGTCTTAGTCTGGGTGCTGGCACAGGAGGAGCTGCTGCTGCTGCTGAGCTGAGAGTTGTAGCTGTCTGTGTACTCATGGTTGCGGCTGCTGGCGAGTTCAGACGTTCAGCTGTGGGACGTTCAGCTGTGGGACGTTCAGCTGTGTGACGTTCAGCTGTGTGACGTTCAGCTGTGTGTGAGCTCAGAGGAGGATTTGATGAAGATAGGGAGCTGTGATCAGCAGGTGGTGAGTTGGGAGGTGGACCTGTCTGAACGCGAGCGAGCAGCAGTGAGTGTAACACACAGCTCTCTTTCCACGCCTGCTCGAACAGCTGCCACGCCCCCGGCGAGTCGTCTCTGTTGTCAGCTCCAGTATATGAGGAAATTATTCCTTCAGCAACGATTAATCTTTCCCACCAAACACTGGAGCCGCAGACTTCCTTCTCCTTCATGGCAGGAGCGCAGGGGCACGTGACACCCACACCCCTAGCAACAGGAGCGGATGGGCGCACGGCGTCCTCCTTCAGAGAAAGTCCCCCCTCAGTCCCGTCAGAACCGCTGTCAGCCAGGCCGGCACATGGGCTGACACATGCCCCTCCCCCCCTTTGAAAATTTCCCCGGCTTTTCTGACAGCCGACGTGGAGAGGTTGATGGTAGGTGGGGCTGGAACCTGGAAATGTCCACTTGTTCAGTCCGGTGGCGACGTGGACTGGGAGCCGGTACTGGATCCGTCCAGAACCTATCTGGGTCTGAGTCCTCGTCCGAGTCGGACCACATCGAACCGAGTGTTGGAACAGAGGGGGGAGACTGCCAGACAGCTGCGCGGCCGCCTCTGAGCTTTCTCCGCTCTTCCTCCTCGACCAGAAGCGGGGATGAGAGAATCTCTGCCTCCGAGCTGTAGTCCCTCCAGCCGGTCTCTGCACGAAACCCGTACATGTGAATGACGGTCGGCTCGTCCTGTCCTGGTGCCCCATCCGTCAGTCGCTGAGCGGGTCGGCTGTTCCACCTGCGGATCTGGTGATTTCGAGGCCGGGTCATACTGTCACGATTTGGTTCCGGTGGAGTACGCAGACCCAGAGTGCAAGCGGAACAGGACTCAGAGACAAAGTGTAAAATAATAAACACTTTAATAATTAAAACAAAAAGACTGACGGTGCAGTTCACTTACAAAAACGAGGAGAAACGATTAATGACTCCACCAGACATCAGGGAGATATGATTATGACCCGGCGAGGAACAAATTAAATGAGAGGGCTTTTATACTATGAGGGAGAGTGAGTAAATCAGAGATGTTTGGCAGGTGGTTGATGACAACAGGTGAAAGTGATTAGGGATGCAGACTAGAAATGAGGAAGGGGAGTGAGAACAGAAAACAGTATGACAGGCGCAGAGCCTGACAGAAAGAAGATGATGAAAATAAAATCCAGCTTTAATGCCAGCAACAATTTAAAATTAAAGCCGCAAGCGGCGTTGAGGCCCTCGCAGCTTAGCGCCGCTCCAGCCTTATTGTGGCGAGCATGGGAACTCTAGCTAGTCCACCCAGTCGCTATCATGGTGCACATTTGCCAAATATTCAAAATCACATGCAAACTCCAGAGCTCCGCCACGCTGCCACGCCCACATCCTCCAATGAAAACTCCTAGTGTTTGAAAACACATCAGATCAATGTATTATCTGCCTTCTAACACAGGATCATCTTGACTAGGTCAAGGGCGTGTGAGATGGAATGGCTTCAAACCGGAAGAAAGGTATGAAATTTTTGACCTCAATCCAAATTGGCCACCTTGCTGTTTATTGTACAGCATTGGTGCCAGAGGCCTTTCTGTATACCTTGGTGAGCTGGGCAAACATACCAAATTCCATGCTTGTATGACAAAGTAAGGTCAATGCGGAGGATGTTTTCTAACTGAGAAATGCCAAAAAAATTACCCTTTTACCCAAAATGGCCGACATCCTGTTAGTTTTGGACCAGGGCTCCCAGAGACTTTTTTGTAGGTCCTGATGAGATAGACAAGTGTACCAAGTTTCATAATTCTGGGATAAAGCATGGCTGGGGGCTGTTTTTTAAAAAACATTCTAGAGGGCGCTATTTAGGAATTAGGCCATGCCCACCAAGTATTGCACCGGATCCCTGCCGGGGAGTGAACAAGGATCGATGTCAGTGAGTTTGGTGCAGCTGGGCTGAAACATGTGGAATCTAGAGCAAAACGTATGGCGAAGGCGGGACCTGTGAATTTGCCGCTCTGCCATGGCCACGCTCTCTGCTGTAAACTGTTGGCGCTTTAAAACAAGTGAGACCAACTTGTTATCAGTCATCTGACACAAGATCATCTTGATTAGATCAAGAGAGCCAGAGTTGGAGCTTTCCAAGTAAAAAAAGTCACTTCCTGTTCTGAGGGGGCAGGGCTTAGGTGAGGTCAGACTATGATTACATAGGATCGTCAAGCATCCAACCAGGATCCCTCGTGCCAAGTTTGGTGTCAATTGACCATTTAATGAGAAAGTTATAGCGTTTTGTTTGTTTTGGCGAGTACGCCAAGTTCCCCGCTCCGCCACGCCCCCTGAACATATACAAAAAGTCAAGTTTATTGATAACTTTTAAAGCCCCATGCCTTAGGTGCATTCTGACCAAGAATGAAGCCGATAGGTCAAACGCCTGAGAAGGAGTTCGTCAAAGTTCGACATGTGTACAAATGAAAAATGATCAAAATTTGACATTTGACCCAAAATGGCCACCTACCTGTGCCTTTTAGAGGGTACCTCCAAGAGACTTTTTTTCTTGAATTGGGGAGATTTACCTATGTACCGAGCTTCAGATCTGTATGACCTACGGTTTCCCCCAACTCACGTTAGGGGGCGCTGTTGAGCAGTTTGGCCACGTCCACTTACTATTCCACCAGAATCCAAAAATTTTAGTTGGGGGACAATTTTGGGTCAAGTTTGGTGAGTTTTTGAACATGGTAAAGGCCCCAAACAGCCGTGCGAAGTGACGGAAAAATAATAATAATTAAAGCCTCAAGCGGTGTTGAGGCCCTCGCAGCTTAGCGCCGCTCCGGCCTTATTGTGTGGGAACTCTAACTAGTCCGCCCAGTCATTATCATGGTGCACATTTGCCAAATATTGAAAATCGCATGCAAACTCCAGAGCTCTAGCATCGCCTGCTGGTCTTGTATTCACCACGCTGCCACGCCCACGCCCACATCCTCCAACGAAAACTCCTAGTGTTTTAAAATGCATCAGATCAATGTAATATCTGCCTTCTAGCACAGGATCATCTTGACTAGGTCAAGGGAGTGAGAAATGGAGTGGCTTTAAACCGCCAAAAATGTGTGAAATTTGTGACCAAAACGACCCTTTGACCGAAAATGGCCGACTTCCTGTTGGTTTTGGACCAGGGCTCCAAGATACTTTTTTGTAGGTCCTGACAATGTTCACCTGTTTCATAATTCTGGGATAAAGCATGGCTGGGGGCTGATTTTTAAAATATATTCTAGGGGGCGCTGTGGAAGAATCAGGCCACGCCCACTACATATTGGATTGCAGTCCTGTCGAGGGATGGACAAGTATGGATCTTAGTGAGTTTGGTTTAGCTGGGAGCTTATATTGGGAAGTTATTCCAGCTTGATATTTCATGAAGAATGGCCAGATTTGAAGCTTGGCCACGCCCACATGTTTTGATATAGAAAAATTATTTTAACAAATTTTGACCTTCAATGCCTCAAGATTGTGCTGACCGAGTTTGACGCCTGGATCTCGAAAACTCTAGGACAAGTTCGAACAGATATGACGTCAATGAAATAGACTAAATTGTGACTTTGACCTAAAATGGCTGACTTCCTTTTGGCTTTGGACCATTGCTCCAAGAGACTTTTTTTGTAGGTCCTGACAAGATACACATGTGTACCAAGTTTCATAATTCTGGGATAAAGCATGGCTGGAGGCTGTTTCTTTTTATTATTCTAGAGGGCGCTGTTGAGGAATTAGGCCAAGCCCACCAAGTATTGCAGCAAAACCCTGCAGGGGGGTGAACAAGGATCGATGTCAGTGAGCTTGGTGCAGCTGGGCTGAAACTTGTGGAATCTAGAGCAAAACGTATGGCAACGGCGTGACCTGTGACTTCGCCGCGCTACCACGGCCACGCCCTCTGCTAAAAACCCTTGGCGCTTTAAAACAAGTGAGACCACCTTGTTATCAGTCATGTGACACAAGATCATCTGGATTTGTTCAAGAGAGCCAGAGTCGGAGCTTTCCAAGAAAAAAAAGTCACTTCCTGTTCTGAGGGGGGCAGAGCTTAGGTGAGGTCAGACTATGACAACATAGGATCGTCAGGCATCCAACCAGGATCCCTCATGCCAAGTTTCGTGTCAATTGACCTTTTAATGAGAAAGTTATAGCGTTTTGTTTGTTTCGGCAAGTATGCCAAGTTCACCGCTCCGCCACGCCCCCTGAACATATACGAAAAGTCAATTTTATTAAGAACTTTTAAAGGCCCATGCCTTAACTGCATTCTGACCAAGAATGAAGCCTATAGGTCGACCGCCTGAGATGGAGTTTTTCAAAGTTCGACAGGAGTAAAAATTAAAAATGATCAAAATTTGACCATTGACCCAAAATGGCCACCTACCTGTGCATTTTAGAGGGTACCTCCAAGAGACATTTTTTCTTGAATTGGAAGGGATCTACCTATGTACCGGGTTTCAGATCTGTAGGACATACCGTTTCTCTCAACTCACGTTAGGGGGCGTTGTAGAGCAGTTTGGCCACGCCCACTTGTGATGCCACCAGATTCCAACATTTTTAGTTGGGGGACAATTTTGGGTCAAGTTTGGTGAGTTTTTGAATATGTTAAAGGCCCCAAACAGCTGCGCGAAATGACGAAAAAATAATAATTTAGAAGAAATCGAGCGATTACAATAGGCCTTTGCAGCGGTTAGCTGCTCGGGCCTAATTAAAGCCGCAAGCGGCGTTGAGGCCCTCGCAGCTTAGTGCCGCTCCGGCCTTATTGCGGCGAGCGTGGGAACTCTAGCTAGTCTGCAAAGTCACTATCATGGTGCGCATTTGCCAAATATTGAAAATCGCATGCAAACTCCAGAGCTCTAGCATCGCCTGCTGGTCTTGTATTTGCCACTCTGCCACGCCCACGTCCATATCCTCCAACGAAAACTCCTAGTGTTTTAAAACGCATCAGATCAATGCAATATCTGCCTTCTAGCACAGGATCATCTTGACTAGGTCAAGGGAGTGAGAGATAGAGTGGCTTTAAACCACCAGAAAGGTGTGAAATTTGTGACCAAAACTACCCTTTGACCGAAAATGGCCGACTTCCTGTTGGTTTTGGACCAGGGCTCCAAGAGACTTTTTGTATGTCATGACAATGTACACATGTGTACCACGTTTCATAATTCTGGGATAAAGCATGGCTGGGGGCTGATTTTTAAAATATGTTCTAGGGGGCGCTGTGGAAGAATCAGGCCACGCCCACTACATATTGGATTGCAGTCCTGTCGAGGGATGGACAAGTATGGATCTTAGTGAGTTTGGTTTAGCTGGGAGCTTATATTGGGAAGTTATTTCAGCTTGATGTTTCATGGAGAATGGCCAGATTTGAAGCTCGGCCACGCCCACATGCTTTGACATAGAAAAATTATTTTAACAACTTTTGACCTTCAATTCCTCAAGATTGTGCTGACCGAGTTTGACAGCTGGATCTCAAAAGCTCTAGGACAAGTTCGCTCAGATATGTCGTCAATGAACAAAATTGTGACTTTGACCTAAAATGGCCGACTTCCTTTTGGCTTCGAACCATTGCTCCAAGAGACTTTTTTGTAGGTCCTGACAAGATACACATGTCTACCAAGTTTCATAATTCTGGGATAAAGCATGGCTGGGAGCTGTTTTTTTAAAAAACATTCTAGAGGGCGCTGTTGAGGAATTAGGCCGTGCCCACCAAGTATTGCACTGGAACCCTGCAGGGGGTGAACAAGGATCGATGTCAGTGAGATTGGTGCAGCTGGGCTGAAATATGTGGAATCTAGAGCAGAACGTATGGCGAAGGCGTGACTTGTGACCGCCGCGCTACCACGGCCATGCCCTCTGCTGAAAACCATTGCCGCTTTAAAACAAGTGAGACCAACTTGTTATCAGTCATGTGACACAGGTCATCTGGATTAGGTCAAGAGAGCCAGAGTTGGAGCTTTCCAAGCAAAAAAAGTCACTTCCTGTTCTGAGGGGGCGGGGCTTAAGTGAGGTCAGACTATGACAACATAGGATCGTCAGGCATCCAACCAGGATCCCTCATGCCAAGTTTGGTGCCAATTGACCTTTTAATGAGAAAGTTATAGCGTTTCGTTTGTTTTGGCGAGTGCAGTACGCCAAGTTCACCGCTCCGCCACACCACATTAAATTACTTTTAAAGGGAGGAAACTAATAATCACAATCATAGGAATTTGTGTCATGTTATTCCTGAATACTAGATTTTGCAACAACGTGATATCAGTTTCTTTCCCCTTTGTTAAGATTCAATGTGTGCTTTAAACAGCAAACAGATCTCGACTGCAGACAGGCCAATCAAGCGGAAACTGCTGAATGTCTCGCATTGTCCTGACGAAAAACAAAAGATCTTGTAAAAAAGATATCACCTTTATGGCAGCATACCTGCACCCTCATAACAGAACTTCAGAGTGGCTTCACTTTTACACATTTACTTGGGTTTCTTTTTCACTTCAACATTAAAATTTATCATCCATTTAGTAACAGGAGCTGCCAAGCTCAAGAGCTTTTGCATTTCTTTCTCCCAAGGAATCAATACGGTAATCAATTTACATGTTCAATAACTCAGGTTTTATGTTTTATTTTTTCTCTCCAAACTTTTCTTGAGCATGTTGCTGTTGTTTACCCTTTCTGAATGTCATCAATGTTAGTCAGTAACACTGACAAAAAACATCTGCTTTGACCTATAAAAAAAAAAACTACTTCCCATCTTGCATTTGGAGCTTGTAATAATGTGGGGTTGTCACCTTCGCTATTTGTTGAGACATGTCAGTTTAACACATCTTCTTCTTTAGTTGCACACTCAATTTGAGTAAACAGCTTCTTGGTGCTCACTTCATCAATCTTCCTCGCTTCCTTAGTCAGTCAGGACACTCTTGCGCTGCATCAGAAACACAGGAGAAGGAAAAAGTCAGGATTTATTTTAAAGGACAACACCCACCGTGACAGTAACAATTCACCATATTGGACAATTACTGTAGTAGAATATGATGTCTATTTTCATTTTTGCATTTGGGCCAGGCGAGTATAAAAAACAAACAAAAAATAACAACGGATTCCCGGAAACCTCCGGAAACTCCGCCGAAGATTGCCGAAGTCCGGAGTGACATCAACACAGGCTCCTCTCAGAAGGCAGGAGTGAGTTCGCGATGGAGGTTTATGAGAGTGAGAGCCTCGGATCCGCGCTCAGAATATGATAGACATCAGTGTGCGACCGCAGGATTAATCAACAGGCAGATTTATTAACAAGGGAATATTAAAAATGTTTCGCTTTTTTTCCCCTCTCTCTGCGCATTGGAGGTGGTGCTCTTGTCTGCGCGCGCTGATCACTGTAGCCAGCTGTTCAATTATTACTGAGGAAATATTAAAAAATGACACGACCGGACTACTTGTAAAAGTTACTTTCACTTTTTTTCCCTCTCTCTGAGCATTGGAGGTGGTGGTGTTTCTGCGCGCGCTGATCACTGTAGCCAGCTGTTCAATTATTACTGAGGAAATATTAAAAATGACACGACAACTTGTACACGTCTGACGTCTGTCCCACGTCGCGGCCCAGTTCAGCTCAGTTCCACGCCACGTTTGGAGCAACGCACCGGCTTCATTTCTGAACAAGTTTATTTGAGTGGGACCTACCTGCATTCAACTGTTGTCTTATGAATGACCCGAGGAGGATTAAATGGCAGAACCAGTAGCACTGGTCTGTGCGGGAATAGCGCGGGTTTGACTTATGAAAGGGGTAAAAGCCGAGCCGACTTCATGAGGAAATTAATGAATTTGTCGCGAGCGAGCAAATTAATAGTGTCCTACGTGGATGCACAACCTCTAAATATTTCCTGGTGCAGTTGTGGGTACAGCTGGACCAGCGCTCTGTTTTTATTTATTTTTTAGAACTTTTTAACACCGCTGCAATAATGAAGCTACGTTGATGCATGCTTGTTATAACTCCGCATGCATTCAAGGCAGAAACTTCAGTGACGTCAATGCCCATACAGTATATGGAGAGGGGCAGATCTTCCCGGAGCTGCTGCTAAAAACTGCTAAAAAAACATGAAATAACACATTTAGCGTTATTTATCTACACTATAAATAAGCACTCCTGTTTCATTATTTAATTAACTACAAAATATTAATGGCGATGCAATTTGAAAACATGGTGGGTCATGTCCTTAAGGATGTCCATCCATCCATCCATCCATCCATTATCTTTACCCGCTTCTTTTTCAGATCACGGAGGTCACTGGTGCCCATGTCCATTACTGTGCGAGAGGCGTGGGACACCCTGGACAGGTCTCCAGTCCATCACAGGGACACATAGACAAAAACCTATTTACTCTCTCATTCACACCTAGGGACAGTTCAGAGTTACCAATCAGCCTAACATGCATGTTTTTTGTCTGTGGGAGGAAACTGGAGTACCTGGAGGGAAAATGCAAACTCCACCCGGAAAGGACCCCGACTAGGATTTGATCCAATTACCTTCTCGTTGAGAGGCAGCGGCTGTACTTACTGCACCACCGTGCTGCCCTGCTATCAAATCAATCATGTTTATTTTAATCAGCTGTCAGTTTCTGGTTAAAGGACTGGATTAACCTTGCCCCTCCTTATCTCTCTGACCTCCTACAAATCTCCATCCCATCACGCTCTCTCAGATCCTCCTCTTCGCTACATCTCCATGTACCCTCTGCCCGCCTCTCCACCATGGGGAGCAGGGCCTTCCCTTGCTCTGCCCCTCACCTCTGGAACGCCATACCGCCAGACCTTCAAAACACCACCTCCCTTTCTCTGTTCAAGACTGCTCTGAAAACACATCTCTTTAGACTAGCTTATCATTAACTCTACTGAATTTATTTTTATTATTTTGCATTTTATAATCTTTATGTATTTTATATTTCAATTTGTAGCTGATAATGTTTGATCTGTATTGTATTGGTTTGTTAAGTGTCCTTGGGTGTCCTGAAAGGCGCTTTTAAATAAAATGATTATTATATTATTATAACACTAAACCTGACCAGTTTTATTATGCATCTGTCAGGACCCGTGTGTCTTCTTGTGGTTCTGGTGTTTACGTTTTTCTGAGTCTGTTTTACCTGTTTCAGCTTCCCCAGTGTTTTCCCCTTGTTCCTGCTCATGCCCCTCCCCCTCTCACCTGTTCCTCGTTGTCTCTCCTCAGGTGTTATTTCTCCCTCATTAGTTTCCCTTTAAAACCTTTGGTGTTCATCTCTTTTGTTTTCCGTGCATTATGCTGTATAGATCATGTTTGTTGCCATCTGAGTCTCTAGTGAGTATTCCCCCATGTGTATTTCTTTGAATTGTGTGCTGCCTTGTCAGCCTTTTGTTTTAGCTTTTGTTGGTACATTGTTTTTATTTTTACCTGAACCTTTTTGAGATTTAGTTGCACCCTGGGTTCTACTCCTCACCAAAGAGAGTATCCATGTATAACTCTGAAAGACTGTTCGGTACCTTTAAATAATATGTTCTCTTCACAATTGGATCTACTCTAAAAGAAACTTCCAATCGAGGGTTGATGTTTTTACTGAGCTGTGAATCTGCCTTTTTTCACCTGGACAAATGCATCAATTTTTACTTTTGGTATATCTTCATGGAGAATGAATGGAAGAACACACATCCAGTAAAGCTAGCAGAAAGTAAAAGGACAACCTCCCCCAGATTCTCCTACTTTTGATATAGCTTGTTCTTCTTTGGTGCAGATTTTAGCTACAAGTTCATCAGGTCACTGTGGTAATTTTCCACAAGCAGAAGACAATGCATTTAAATAAATAGATGTTTTATCACCTTTCACTCAGAAACAAACAGTGAATGTGATTATAAGAAGCCTTCCCACTGTTATAATAATTAGTCGTACCCGGAATAAGAACCAGAACTGAACAGAAGAACCCAGAGTCAGATAAGATTTACAGTGTTTATTTACAAAAGTGAAAATACTGGTGGCACGTCAAGTCCTCGGGAACGGGGTTGCCTGGAGAAAACGGAGGAGAAGGTCAATGGCTTGTAAGGAAGTGGAAAGCTGTTCAGAATCATTCAGTCTTTACTGGGATGAAGAAGATGTGAGGTGAGGATACCTTGTCCAGATAATACTTAGAGATGATTGTGGAGATGGTTGGCAAGTGATGGAAGGCATCCAGCAGCTGAAGGGGTACAGGAGTCCATGAAGAGTCCAGAGCAGGGCATAGTCCAACAAACTCTGAGGAGATGTGTGAACAGAAAGAAACAGAATTTTACTCTCAGAGTAACACTAGGATTAAACTGGCTAGAACCAATCACTACCGTAGGCAGATCAATGTCCCAGCACTGAAGAGTTGTCTCCTGAGTCTTCTTATAGTCCTCCTGAAGGTAGAAGTTGATTACTTGCAGCTGGAGCCAATTAGAGGTGCTGAGGAGAGAGGAGAGGCCGGGTGCAGGATAGAACTTCTACACCCACATCCATCAATGCTTTTTGGATTTGTCTGTTTGCTGGTTTTATCTACAATCAAGAAAGTCCATCCATCCATCCATTTTCTTCCGCTTATCCGGGGTCGGGTCGCGGGGGTAGCAGCCTAAGTAGGGAGGCCCAGACTTCCCTCTCCCCAGCCACTTGGAGCAGCTCCTCTGGGGGAATCCCAAGGCGTTCCCAGGCCAGCCGAGAAACATAGTCCCTCCAGCGTGTCCTGGGTCTTCCTCTGGGTCTCCTCCCGGTGGGACATGCCCGGAACACCTCACCAGGGAGGCGTCCAGGAGGCATCCTAACCAGATGCCCGAGCCACCTCAACTGGCTCCTCTCGATGTGGAGAAGCAGCGGCTCTACTCCGAGTCCCTCCCGGATGACTGAGCTTCTCACCCTATCTCTAAGGGAGAGTCCAGACACCCTGCGGAGAAAACTCATTTCAGCCGCTTGTATCCGAGATCTCGTTCTTTCGGTCATAACCCAGAGCTCATGACCATAGATGAGGGTGGGAACGTAGATCGATCGGTAAATTGAGAGCTTTGCCTTTTGACTCAGCTCTCTCTTCACCACGACAGACCGGTACAGCGCCCGCTTCACTGCGGACGCTGCACCTATCCGCCTATCGATCTCACGCTCCAGTTTTCCCTCATTCGTGAACAAGACCCCGAGATACTTAAACTCCTCCACTTGGGGCAGGACCTCCTCCCCGACCTGGAGAAGGCATGCTACCCTTTTCCGGCTCAAGACCATGGCCTCGGATTTGGAGGAACTGATCCTCATCCCGGCCGTATCACATTCAGCTGCAAACCGCTCCAGCGAAAGCTGTAGATCACGAACTGATGAAGCCAATAGGACCACATCATCTGCAAAAAACAGAGAAGAGATTCTAAGGCCACCAAAACGGATCCTCTCAACACCTTGGCTGCGCCTAGAAATTCTGTCCATAAAAGTTATGAACAGAATCGGTGACAAAGGGCAACCTTGGCGGAGTCCAACTCTCACCGGAAACGAGCCCGACTTACTGCCAGCGATACGGACCAAGCTCTGACACCGGTCGTACAGGGACCTAACAGCCCATATCAAAGGGCCTGGTACCCCATACTCCCGGAGTACCCCCCACAGAACCCCCCGAGGGACGCGGTCAAATGCCTTTTCCAAGTCCACAAAGTACGGCCGTGGCGTGGTGCCATTACCACTATGGCCGTGGCGTAGTGGTAATGGCAGTCGTCCCCCGATCGGAAGGTTGGCGGTTCGAATCCCGGTTCCCCACACCATGTGTCGTTGTGTCCTTGGGCAAGACACTTAACCCCCAGTTGCTCCCGGTAGGACTGGAAAGCACCTTGCATGGTAGTCTGCCGCTACCGGTGTATGAATGTGTGTAGCATTCAATGTGTGTAGCACTTTGAGATTTTCACTAATGAAAAGTGCGTTATAAATTGAATTCATTATTATTATTATTATGTAAACTGGTTGGGCAAACTCCCACGCACCCTCCAGGACCCTGCTGAGGGTGTAGAGCTGGTCCAGTGTTCCACGACCAGGACGAAAACCACACTGCTCCTCCTGAATCCGAGGTTCGACTATCCGACGGACCCTCCTCTCCAGAACCCCTGAATAGACCTTACCAGGGAGGCTTAAGAGTGTGATCCCCCTATAGTTGGAACACACCCTACGGTTCCCCTTTTTGAATAGGGGAAACCATTGTTCCTCTCTATCAAGGATGTGAACATCTTCATCCCTGAAAGAGTGACCGCTGGCCTGGAGATGAGTGTAGACTGCAGAGTCCTGACCTGATGATGTTGATCTTCTGTGCTGGGACATCCTTTTGGCCAGTGGCTGTTTAGTTTCCCCGATGTAAGACTGATCACAGCCCACAGTCTGAGGAAGTCTTTCGGACGAAAGACGAAACGTTTCTACAGTTTTTTTGCTTTGTTTTGTTTTGTTTTTTGAATGTCCAGAGGACCAGACTTAGCTTTTTTGGATTTTTCTACCTGGATTATTGAGCATGCATCAGAGTACCTATAATAAAAGGGTTAGATCATTTTTTTCCTCATTTTTTTACCCTGATTGACCAAAACAGATTGAAAACATGCTACACAAACTAAACTTGTACAAAATGCAAGGAAAAATATGTACTTTTTATTTGGGCTTGATACAAGACTCGACCTCTAGAATCACAAATTTTCTGTCTTTCTTTTAAAATTATATTTATTTACAGTTCCATTTTTGTTTATAAGGTGGGTCAGAGCAGCTAATTTCTCTTTTAAATTTATGCAAATTCCTTTCTTTTTTGCCTGCTCTGCCTTTTTAGCCGGTAGACGGAAAGAAGTAATGCCAAGTACGGTATTTGAATCAGTCTCTACATTGTACGGACTCTTGATTAGGAAGAGCCTGTTTGAAGTCAAATGTTCAGATTTTTTTACATCATATTAATTACTTCACATTCAGCAGCCTGGCTAGCTTGAGCTTGCACACAGAGAGGAGTTTCTGTTTCTGCAGAGCTGATTCAAGCTGCTCCATTTTCATTTGCAGGTACTCAACCTCAGGAAATAACAAAAAAAAGATTTTTGAAATTTATTTTGACTGCATGTTGGCTCATCAAAACAGAAGTATTGTAATTTAGGGTGCTGTTTCAAAAAATATATAAATAAATAAAAAACTCCTGCTGCTGTATTTGCAAATGAGACAAATGCAAAGTAGCTCATAGCCACTCCCAACAATCCAAACAACCACTTCTTTTTTCTTTTCTTTTCAAACAACTACTGTATTCATTCCTTGCAGTGGCAAATCTTGTATTTCCTATTATAAGATAGAAGGGCTCAATGTGAATAAATAAAGTGTTGCCTGCATCTTAATCAGCTGATGACACATTTATAATCTTGATTCTATGGTTGACAAATTCTGTTTATCAGTACTACTATTAAAATTCCCATTAAAAACTGGGGCAAATGCCAATGGAATTGAATGGAACTGAACTGAAGCCAGTAATGTCCAAGCTTATTTTCCCGGTTGACAGATGAGGTTAAGAAGCTGTGTACAAGACACACAGGAGCCAAAACTCACAGGAAACGGCTCGGGGCACAAGATGTAATTTGTCACGAGTGGCTGAAAAAAAAAACATTAAAAAGGGTTAGAAAACATTAGGCCAGGTCTCTCATATGTTTGTAATGGCTGTAAGTTGACGTCACCATAGACGAAGCAATGCTCAGTGAGCCATGTGAGCAGGGATCCGCACCTATATGCATACCGCAAAAATCTATCAACAGAGGACGCCATCTCCTCTGTGATCCACACTGCTCTTACCCATGCACCTGTAGCAGAAAGACTTGTAAATCCACATTCACTTTATGGACTTCACATCTGCCTTCAACAGCCTGATTCCCCAGACCCTGACTGATAAACTACCAGTACTCACATTTGGACTAAGCCCTTTTCTATGCAACTGGGTCCTGGCTTTCCTGACCAACAGGCCAGTCGGTGAGGATCCACAACGTCTCCTCCTTCACCATAACCCTCAGCACGGCTCCCCTCAGGGCTGTGTGTTGAGCCCTCTCCTGTTCACTCTGCTCACGTATGACTGTGCACCTACCCATTCAAGCTGTCATTGTAAAGTTTGCAGACGATACAGTGGTGGTTGGATGCATCACAAACAATGTTGAGTCCGGCAACAGGCGGTGGAACAACTGGAGGGTTGGTGCAGGAATAACAATGGCCACATCAGTGTGAAGAAAATGATTGTGGATTTCAGAAAGGACAAACACACCTACCCCCTTTGCACATGGGAGGATCTACAGTGGAAGTGGTCTCCAATTATAAGTACATGGGTGTGCACCTGAGTAACAACCTCAGCTGGGGCAACAACACTTCCATTCTAATCAAGAAAGCTTATCAGAGACTTACTTCTTCAGGTGGCTGAGGTGAGCTGGACTTGGGAGCTTAGTCCTCACCTCCTTTTGCAGGAGCATCCTGTGCTCCATCATCAACATTTGGCATGGGAGCTGCTCTGCTGGAGAGAGAAAAGCTCTGCAGAGAGTGGTGAAGGCTGCACTGTTGACTGTTGGAGTCAGTCTTCCCACTATCACAGACATCTACACCTCCAGATGCAGGAAGAGAGCCACCTGCATCATGAAAGACCCCACTCACCCAGCACACACACTTTTTGACCCTCAGCCAGGAAGTTGCGGAGCATTAAGTGTAGAACCACTAGACTGAGAAACAATTTCTACCCTGAAGCCGTAAGACTCAAATTCTTAACCAGACAAATCACTGTAATGACACTTTAATTGGACATTTGATACTTTATCCATGCTGCTGATTTCTTACCCATAAGCTGTTATATTCAAACTCATCTTCTCACAATTGACTTTGTTCAGGTTGCTGTTTCTTCTTGCTGTTTACTACACCTTATTTATATTATTACTGTTAATGTGTATCTTGTATCTTTATATACAGTTTATTTTAATTATACTTTATAAATATTGCTTTTT
>JBBPBX010000190.1:41316-78542 GCA_038048925.1 Garcialebias charrua | reverse complement strand
ATAAATAAAGGTTGAATGAATGAATAAAAAAAACAAGATTATCTCTCATGCTTCTACTCTGTAGATCCAGGATGGACTCTTTGAATTTCCTGCTTTCACCGGACATCCGCGTGACCTGCTCTGTTAAATTTTTCACGTCGCCCGCAGCGCTTGGTTCTCTGCAGCGAGTGACGTCACTTGGGCGTGACTGAACTCCAAGGATTCGCTGAGTTTTTCGAATTATTTGTGCAAAACTTCAACTAAAAAAAGTCTAGCATCCAAACTAGATAGTTTTTTATCAATCGATTCTAATATCCCCGTGAAACTCTTCTCTGGGGACCCGGATGCGCCCGGAGAGCTCTCGAATGCGTGTGCTTAGACATCTGTGTGGGCGTGGTGTTGTCTATTGTCTTACCCATCACGAAACTGTCAAAACACTGGTCCAGAAAATTATCCAGGTCACTCACCGTCAGTGTTGCCAGGTGTACGATAATTATCGTATTTGTACGATAATTTTGCCCTCTGTACGATGTACGATCAATAATCCCGAAAATGGCCAAAAATACGATAATTTGACAGTTCCTTGAATGTGTAGTTGTGATCGGTTTCCATCAGCCTGTCGCAACTGTCTGTCGGAGTTTTTTGTGAACCCTGAATGCATCTTGAAATTCCAGCCAATCGTGCTTTTCTAAATGTGACATAAGAGTGACGTGCATGCAGAACAACGACCATGATTGGCTGAATAGCCCGCTGCGCCCGCCCCATGAGTTAGAAAAAAAGAAAAAGCAGAGCCGTGTCTCGTGTGACACCGGTCTGGAAGAAGAAGTGATGAAAATGAGAGAACATTTATATAAAGTTAAATGTTAAATGATAATTAAGAAATATATTAAGAAAATATGGCAGGAAACCTGGGACATTACTGATACAGGAAGACATTTACACAACAAAAAAGGTAGGATATACAAGGAAAGCAGGAAGAAACAGGAACTTACTCGCATTAGAACAGGACACACAGACCTTAATAAATCTCTTAAAAATAATTGGAAAGCTTGCAACAGGACTTTTTTGTGACATGTGCACCAGCAATCTCCCTGAAACGGTTCAACATGTATTTATGGGATGTCCAGGGTATGAAACAAAGACTGCATTAACAAAAATAAATAAAATTAATATTAAATTTACAATTAGGGATGTTTTTAGTAGTGATATCATTAAAGCTAAAGATCAAGTTATTATTTCCTTGAAAATACAAACTTAATAGACATAATTTAGTTGAGTTATTAAATTAAAACCGCCATGAAACAAAACAAGAAGCGCGGGGGGGCGGGCTCATTAGTTGCCACCAGACATTAATACGTATTATTGTCTATGGTTCCCACCCGTACTGACGCCACAAAGCTGTGAGTGCCTGTTAGACGCAATTCAACAACAGAGTGACTATAGTGCATACTTGTCATTTTGGTTTTGACGGGTGTACGATAATTTCCCTCAAAATACGATAATTTTAGGGCTCTAGTACGATAATCCTACATTTCTCACCTGGCAACACTGCTCACCGTCTCCTCGTCCAGTTTTTTGAATCAACAGATAGAGGTTAATACCAACAATATTTTTATGTTATGATTTAATATATTGGCTTACCTGAATTTAATCGTGTTTATTTGGTTTACTTGTATCCTGCCATGAAACACGCAGCACAGCTCTCACCAGACCTCAGCCGCTCATCACCAGGTGCAAACAATCAAAATGATCTAGTGGTTCTACACTTAATGCTACTCAACCTCCTTCCTGAGGGGAGTGGAGCAAAAAGTGTGTGCTGGGTGAGTGGGGTCCTTCATGATGCAAGTGGCCCTCTTCCTGCATTTGGAGGTGTAAATATCTGTGATGGTGGGGAGACTGACTTCAACAGACTTCTGTGCAGCCTTCACCACTCTCTGCAAAGCTTTTCTTTCTGCAGCTGTGCAACCTCCATGCCACATGTTGATGCTGGAGCACAGGATGCTCTCCACTGCACACCTGTAGAAGGAGGTGAGGACTGAGCTTCCCAGACCAGCTCGTCTCAGCCGCCTGAGGAAGTAGAGTCTCTGATGACCTTTCTTGATCAGGCTGGTGGTGTTGTTGCTCCAGCTGAGGTTATCATTCATGTGTACACCCAAGTACTTGTAGCTGGAGACCACTTCCACTGCAGATCCTCTTATGTTCAGTGGGGTGTGGGTGTGTTTGTTCCTTCTGAAGTCCACAATCATCTCCTTTGTCTTCTTCACATTGATGTGAAGGTTATTGTCCTTGCACCAGCTCTCCAGGTGTTCCACCTCCTGCCTGTAGCTGGACTCATCATTGTTTGTGATGCATCCCACCACAGCTGTATCATCTGCAAACTTTACAATATGACAGCCTGGATGGGTAGCTGCACAATCATATGTGAGCAGAGTGAACAGGAGAGGGCTCAACACACATCCTTGAGGAGAGCCAGTACTGATGGTTATGGTGGAGGAGGAGATGTTGTGGATTCTCACTGACTGTGGTCTGTTTGTTAAGAAGTCTAGGACCCAGTTACAAATGGAGGGACTTAAGCTTTGTTTATACTTCATGCAAGACGTACGGCTGCAGCCCAGCGATGACGTAATTGCATGTGTGTCACCGACCGCATTGAGTGTTTATACTTGGAAAAGACATGCACATACATTATAGTAATCCCTCCCTCTTCCCTCCCACTGCATACGTCACGCGCACTCCCACTGCATGTTTTATCAGGACAAACGGATTTAATATGATGATAGGCTCCATTACCTCGATTTGTGAGTCCGTTATGTCGGCTGTTGTAATGTTTGTAGTCGTCCCCCGGTGTTTAGTGTATATGTCCAGCCACTGCAAAGACAGACCCCCGGACCGCCTCGGCAGGTTTCTCTTCAAAACTATCCATGTCAAAGTAAAACAAAAACCGGCTTCTGGAAGAGTAGCGGGTAGCGGTGTGATACACCTTATATTGACATCCAAACAAAAAACGCCCACAAACTTTGAACCAATCACACGCTCTGAGCCACATCCTCCGCGTCTCGCAGTGCTGACTGGGGGCAATGTATAGGACAGCTGTCACCGGGGATCGCAGCGGGAGTGCAGACGGAAGTTGCACAACTTTTTTTCACTCAACGGGGGGTAAAAGACGTGCAACAAGAAGTATAAACCAGCCTTTAGTCCTAGTGTGAATAGTTCGTCCATCAGGGTTTGGGGGATCATGGTGTTGAAGGCAGATGTGAAGTCCACAAAGAGCATACAGACGTAAGAGTCCGTCTGTTCCAGGTAGGTGAGAGCAGTGTGGACCACAGAGGAGATGGCATCTTCTGTTAATCGATTCTCACGGTATGCATACTGCTGAGGGTCCTTGTTGATGTTGATGGTTGTTTTACTGTGGGTCATGACCAGTTTTTCGAAGCATTTCGCCACTTTCGTAGTGAGGGCCACTGGCCGATAGTCATTCAGACCAGTCACTGCAGAGCTTTTTGGGACTGGGATGCAGTCTTCAGGCAGGTGGGAACTATCTCCAGGGCAAGTGAGGTGTTAAAGATGTCAGCCAGCACATCGCAGAGCTGATCAGCACATTCTTTCAGCACTTTGCCGGATGTTGTCTGGGCCGGTTGCTTTGTGAGGGTTGATCCTCCTGAAAGTACTCCTTACTTCTGCTGCGGTCACACTGAGATGCTCTTCATCCAGTGCTGGGTGGTCTGTTTGGGTCTTCAAGGTGTGCAGAAAGAAAGGTGGCAGAAAAAAGAAAAAATCGTGTTATATCTGCCCCTTTTTTTCAAACAATTATTTCAAACAAAATTAATCTTCAAATAACAGAATAAATGAATAACTTTCTAATTTTCTAACTAATACAATACACATTAAACTACTTTTAAACTACTACCGTACTTTTTTTTTTAACAATTCAGTTTTGATCATTTTCTTAAATGTACACATTGACTTGGCATTTTTAACTTCATTCTCCAAACCATTCCACAATCCAATTCCCTGGATTGAGGTAGACCGTCCCTTCAAACTAGTTCTGAATTTTGGTTTTACAAATATCTCTGTCCCCTTAAGATTATAACAACTTTGTCTTTTAACAAAATGTATTTGGATATTTAAAGGTAATGTGTTATTATGAGCCCTATACATAACTGATAAAATATTATAATCTACCAAATCATGGAACTTCAATAACTTCAGTTGATAAAATAATGTACTAGATGGATGACAGTACCGTAAAGTTTTCTGGTGATATTTTTTACAGCTCTTTTCTGTAAAACAAAAATAGGCTTTGTAATTGTTTTACACGCTTTCCACCAGACATCAATACAATATATTAAGTGTGGAACAATGATTGTGTTATACAACAAATACAGAGCTTTATCGTTTAATAAGTCCCTGACTTTGTACAGTACTGCAATAGATTTAGCTATTTTTATTCTATGTTGTTTCCATGTCAGTTTGTCATCAATGATAACACCCAAAAACTTCACCTCACTCACTCTACAAATCTCAACACCCTCAATTTTAAATGGAACATCAACAGTTTTCTTTTTATTACTGAATATCATGTAATTAGTTTTATCTAGATTTAATGATAATTTATTGAGTTTAAACCAAGTTTGTATTTTGACAAATTCTGTCTTTATCAACTCCAACATCTGTTCTATATCTTTACCCAAACAAAAAAATGTGGTATCATTTGCAAAAAGGACACATTTAAGGAGTCCTGACACATTTACCAAGTCATTCACATATAAAATAAATAGCTTTGGTCCAAGTACAGAGCCTTGAGGAACTCCACATGTGATATTGCAGAGGTCAGATTTTACACATTTATTTGTACAAACTGTTTCCTATCTTTCAAATAGCTAGATACCCACTGTAATGCTGGTCCTCTAATACCGTATTTGTTCAATTTTTCAAGGAGAATGGTGTGGTCAATAGTATTGAATGCTTTTTTAAAATCAACAAAAATACTAACACAATACAGTTTTTGATCGACAGCAGTAGTTATTTGTTCTATTAATTCCATGAGAGCCATTGATGTAGAGTTTTTTGCTATAACCCATACTGACTGCTATTTTGTTTATCAATAAATTGATCTAGTCTGGTCACAAATAATTTTTCTAGAATTTTTGAGAACTGTGGTAACAAGGATATTGGTCTATAATTGCTGAACACACATTTATCACAATTTTTAAAAAGAGGAACTACCTTAGCTACTTTCATATTATCTGGAAATATTCCTGTTGAAAATGATAAATTACATATACAGTATATGTAAACGGCTCAATAACATGACTCCTTATGTCCTTTACAAACATCATATCCATGTCCACCCAGTCTTTTGATCTCTTGTCTGTAAGATTTTTTACTACATTCATTATTTATTCTTTGTCAATTCCATTAAGCCAAATCCAGAATGTGGCAGCATCTAAGAAAAAAATCACTGTGAATGATGTAACTGTCTAGAGGAGGACGATGGATAAACTTATTTATTTGAGCACCCTAACCTTGTACTTAAAGTTTATTCCCATTCATTCAAAGCTTTACCTCCTCGTGAATCAGCCTAACCTTGCGTCGGCCGCAAGCCCCTCTCTCATTGGCTGGCCTCATGGGGGGTTGGTGGGGTGGGGGTGGTGGGAGGCTAGATAAAAAGAGCAAATGTCTCTTGTGGTGCTCACACACACACCAACACACTGAACACGCACCTGGCTGGCTGTTCATGTGCTTGTGGACACAGAAGAGGAGACGGTGTCCAATTGTTGCTGCTAAAGGTCTGAACTGAAAGTGAGTACACACACACACACACACACACACACACACACACATCCATCCAGCATGTGTAATCCTATTGGAGATAATTCTCAGGATAAGGGCTGAGCACAGCAACACTTGTTGAATGATGAGGCAGCTGTGCAGAACAACTTCACGTCTTCTTCTGCTGTTTAGAGGAAAATGTGACAGATTTGTACACACGCTTGATCTGTTTTTTATTCTGAGGCTGCAAATGATTTACCTTCTGTTGGACCCTGGTTTGACTTTGACATAGATATTTTTAAACCTTTTCTGTTTTGTCAGCTGCATGTTGGTGTGATTAAAACAACTTTGCACTTTGTAGCACTTTGAGATTTTTGTTAATGAAAAGTGCGTTATAAATTAAATTCATTATTATTATTATTATTATTATTAACTTTAGATATGAATGTTGGTTTGCACCTTATTTTAAACAGGTTTGTTTGAGGAGTTCATTTTGATTAACGTATAGTTCTCCTGTCTGCTGCTGTTCCTAGAGAACAAAAGCCAAGTTATGAGAGGGAGGTAATGGGTCAACAGTTCATGCTTTTATTTAAAGTACACACGCTTATAAAAACTGACAAGGAGCACAGTCTGTGTGGCCTTGTTTTAGTGGTGCTGATATAAAAACATTTATTTTAAGTCTTTATATTAATTTACACACACTGCTACACTGTTGTTCTGTTTCAGCATGTGTATTTGGTTTTCATTTTGACCAGGTTAAAACTTACTAATACGGTAATAATAATAATAATAAAAACACCAATAGACCCAATGTTAATAAAAAATCAAATAAAATATATTTCATGTTACAAAAGAGATGTTTTTACGCATATTAATTTAAAGGTGTCTTCATGAAATGGGTCACAAGATTTCACTTCCTAACAATGTCTCTTATTTCGAAAAAAAAAGGTCTAATAAATATCTTTAATTTATATTGATTTTTTTAAATTAAACAATTAAATATCTGAACTAGATGAATGTGAATAGTAAAGTTTAAATTAAAAGTGTCTTCATGAAATGGGTCACAAGATTTCACTTCCTAACAATGTCTCTTATTTCGAAAAAAAAAGGTCTAATAAATATCTTTAATTTATATTGATTTTTTAAATTAAACAATTAAAGATCTGAACTAGATGAATGTGAATAGTAAAGTTTAAAAACAGGAATGGCTTTTAATTGATCTGAGTGTTTCTGAACATTTTGGAAGTGTACGATATATAAATAAACATGTTTTTATGCTTTTAAGTTCAGATTTAATGGCTAAAAGTTTTAGGAAGCCGGTCTAAAAACTTGTGAACTTTCTTATGATCAGCCTCTGAGTTGCCATAAGAACAAAGGTTAATCCTGTCAGCTAATGTGTTTCTTTATTACCAGCTGTCATAAAAAGGCGGGTGATAATATCATTCATTACCTGCATGTGTGAGCACGTATGTGTGTGCATAGAATTTTTTTTTAGCCAAATAACTCATAAACCAGTGAGTATTTATTCAATCTTTATTTATACAGGTTAGTCTCATTGAGTCACTAGGACTCATTTACAAGAGAGACCTGTTTTAAACAGAACATACTTGTAGATGAGGTACAAACAACAATAGACAATCAAATAAAAGCATACAGTATACAATGAAAAGTAAATAAAATAAGGTATATAAAACAAAATACAAAGGTAAAAACAAACTACTGTACATTATAAAATGGGAACTAAAAATAGGAACATGTTGGCATTGATTTTGGCATTGAACTTAACAGTTGTTTGGAGGTCAAGGTTGAGGTCAAGGTTGAGAGCTTCAGATCTTTTTGCAAGATGTTCCAGGTTACTGGATCGGAGTAAGAGAAGGCCCTTTTGCCCAGTTCAGTCCTCACTGAAGGGATGCTGCAGGTAATGATGTCTTGAGAGTGCATGCTGTAGCTGCACGGATGAAGTTACATGTAGGAGGAGCTATAATGTATGTACCAGTGTGAGAGTCTGCATGATGTTAATGATGACCAATTAACCAGTGAATACAGGGGGCAGGGACGGGTACGATAGTTACAGCCTGTTATGAATCTTAGTGCACCATGATAGGTAGCATCCAACATCTGCAAGGCGCTTGTAGGGGCGTTCATGTAAATAATGTCACCATAGTTAATGGAGGGAAGGAAAGTAGCAGTTACAAGATGTTTCCTAGACAGAATCTATTTCAGAAAAATAAACCCAGTTTTACTTTCAATTTCTTTATCAAGTTTTTGATATGAGGCTTAAAAGACAAATGTGAATCAATCAAGATTCCCAAATACGTATTTGTAAGTCGACAAACTCAATAGGAACACCAGTGGTAGATAAGATAGGAGGACGGATTGCTGGGAGTGACTTCCTGTTTGAAAACAACATCTCTTTGGTTTTATTAGTATTTAGCACACGTTTGAGACGGAACAAATCTGACTGGCTGATGTCAAAAGCAGACTGTAAAAGCTTCAAAACCTTAGCAACTGTTGTAGCTCGACAATAAACAACTGTGTCGTTGGCATATAAATTTAAGGATGCATCAGGGATGATCTGACCCACATTATGTAGATTGTGAAAAGGGTGGGTCCTAAGACTGAGCCTTATGGTACACCATTGTTGACAGTTAAATAGCTGGAAGATTTGACTGAAACTATTGGGAAATAATCATTACTTGTCCATCTACACCTGATCAATATGGCCAACACAGAAATGCCTCTAAGTCAGTCAAGATTTTGAGCTAAAATCTGTTTTCTAGTAGCTGAAAGTCCTTAACAGCTTTTAATATGCTTAAAACATTTGCCATGCACGGCTTCAGGTGTTTCCTTTGAGGAATTCTAGTTCCCTTTCAGTCTGGTCTCTCGGTGCAACATACTTGCTATGGGAATTGCGCCCCCGCGCGATTACCTGAAGGAATATACTCACGCCTTTACGGCTAGGGCGTCACCGCCGCGCCAGACGCCCCGCCCTCTGGGTACTTAAGCGGCTGACGCCCATCCATCTATCTCTTTTTTGCCCTTCACCTCGCTAAACCTGAACTACCTCTTCGTGGGACTTCTCTGTTGCTTCATCGCTCAACTTGAAGTGAGCTTGCTCCATGCACAGAGCGCACAGAGAATTATTCCTGCATATTGCTGGACTAGCGAAAGCTAGTCCGGCACATTTTCTCTTAACCCCGAAGTATTTTCTTCTCCTCTCTCTACAGATTGCTTCGCTCGACAGCGCTAACTACGCCACAAGAAATAAGCTACTTCGCTAACTCCTAGCGAGCTAGACAGCGAAAGTGACGCGACAGAGGAGATATTTCAAGGAAAAAGAAAAAAGATTCTGGAAGGACTCGCTCGCCTTATCTCGGACATGCCTCAGGAGAAAGGAAAGCGAAAGGCGAGACTTCCAAGGAAAACCAGCTGGACGGCGAGCCCAACTTCGCACGCCTGTCCCAGTGGATGCGGTTTCTCCCTCACGGCGACGGACACCCATGAGGCTTGTCCAGTCTGCCTGGGAATGCTTCACGCAAAAACAGTGCTGGATACGCCCGACTTTTGCCCACACTGCAGCCTGATGTTGGATGCGGTGCTGCGGCACCGGGTTGACCTTGTTGCCAAAGCCATGGGCAATTCAGCAACACCAGCAGACGTGGACACCACGGAGCCCCTCACTCCCATGCCGGAGCTCGACAACATGGCTCTACTTGACAGCACACAAGTCGAATGGGGTGACAGCCCTGACATGCTGGCTTCTATGGTGGACCTAACAGTCTAGTTCGACACCTGAGGCATGATGAACGAGGACGAGATCTCGATTTCAGCCTCGGGCAAATTTTCAGTGGAGGAAGCAGACGTGGAACTGGAGGATCAGGGTGAAGATCTCTCCCAGACCCCGGTACCGTTGCTCTCAGAAACCAACTTTTCCATCCCTGCTCTGTTCGACTTGTACCACAGAGCAACGGACGCGTTACACATCCCATAGCCCGAGCCTCCGTCTCGCCAACAGGTCACGAGGCTGGCAGGAAACTATTTTTACTCGAGGTAGCAGGCCGCCACGAGGCAAAGGATGCCCGTGTTCCCGGACTTCCTCACAGAACTAACTCGCACCTGGGCTCAACCAAGAGCCCCATGCTCAAAAGGTGCCTTTTCTCCACCACTCGATAGAGCCGACGGGATTATTTGGTAAAGCTTTGGAGCGAATTCAGACCAAGCTGGACCAAAGGCGCAGACAGGCGGAAGCTCTCCGAGTGGGCATTCCTCGGAGAAGCTTCGCCCCCCCCAAGGGAGTCTGCTGGAAGCAGACCTGCGCAGTCTCGACACCACTCGGCAACGCGTGCCCCACCGCAGAAGCGGCCAGCATACGAGGAGGAGCCCCGGCAGAGACCCCCGCCGGGCCAACCTCGCACCGAGCACGCATGGAGCAAGAACAGGTTTGTTCTTCACCAGGCGGCCAAACACAGGGCTTCCTCGGCGAACCGGGACACCAGACAAAAACGTGCCTGATGAACCAGGTCCACGTTCCCACATTACACGATCACCCGCCCACGTGGTACTGGGAATGATCCCTTCATATCCAGACTTTACTTGTAACATGGTACAAAAAGCTGGTAAATCTATTGCATGCACAAATCATGCTCCCTCTGCTGTGAGTGACATAGAATCATGTACGTCATTGCACATAAGCACAAATAAAGCTCATGAAACAGCTCCTCTCTGTTTTATTGACTCTAAAAAAAAACAACAACACACAAATAACTTCAGCAGAACAGGTCCCTCTGGCCTGCCAGCCGTCATAAAGGGAGGGGGCCATTTCCCCTCTTCCCTCACGGCCCATGGGGTATTAGCCTAATCAATAAACCCTAGCAGGATGCCTCTGATTTGTCAGCAGTAAGCAGACTCAGAGGCGTCTGCAAGCACCCCCCACACCCTTCATGGAGACAGGTGAGGAGGGTCACGTGCTCAAGCCCTCACTCCATTGTGAACGACGGGGCAGCCAATACACTAACCAGACAAACACGTGACATGTCCGCACCTCAGGGAGGCATGCCGACAGAATCTAACGACGGTGGGGCTACATCATATGCCCTCAGGCAGCCACAAACTTCAAACCTTCACAGTAGCAATTGTGTTCAAGCTGCTGTGCATATAAACAAATCAGAGCTGAATCAGATCTCCCTTCTTGTTTTTCGAAGGGGACTGGGCTCTCTATCACCAAATAATCTAAAGTCTGCCAAACTAAAAGGAGCGTCTCCACATTCTCACGTTGCAGCTGCCCCTTTATTATTAATGAGGGACATGCAATGTCCAAGCAGTAATCAGACAGCACGTGACCTTCCTCTCTGTGCTGATCCAGCTCTGCTTTCAAACAAAATTCTCCCAATGGGTGAGACACAAACCACGGTTGGTTTGCCTAGTTCCGACGCTCTGTTAAAGCAAAGGACCAGTAAACTGGACTATTCCAAAAAACGGATTGGAGTCAGGAGGTCTGCTCGTTTACAAAACTAGTAGTCTCCCAGTCTCATGACCCCAAACTTGGAGGGGGGAAATAGACTTTTTGCTCCAAATCTGCCTAATACGGATGACAAGTTACATCTGCCCTCGATTACCTTCGAGCAGAGCAGATTGGTAGCACATCAGCAAGGAAGCCCTCTTCCCAGCTTAGTTGACCCCCAGGGGTTCACAGCCTCCAGGGCCTTTTGAAGAGAACTGGATGAACCAACTGCTCTTCTTCAGGGCCAAACTATGTCACCAGAAGGGGCAGTCCTGCCGCTTAGGCCAAGAACTGTCAAAAATTTCAGCTTGTTAGCAGAAAAGAACAAGCTGATGGCATCAGGCCTGCCAGAAAATGTGGTAAAAACCATACAAAATGCCCGTGCTATATCAACACAGTCTCTATATGCACAGAAGTGGCATATTTTTGAAGCTTGGTGCTCGGAAAGAAATATTATTTCTTATGCATGCGACTTGGCTCAGCTCCTGACCTTCTTTCAGGACCTACTGGAAAAAGGTTGTTCTTATTCAACGATTAAAGTTTTCCTATCAGCTATTTTAGCCTGTCATGAGGGTTGGGTACATAGGACACCTAGAGCGCATCCAATCATAATAAGATTTATGAAAGTTGTACTTCGGACAAAACCATCCAGCAGGATTCTGACCCCTTGTTAGGATCTTGGCCTGGTCTTAGGGGCTCTCTGTGACCCCCCATTCAAGCCACTGAGCGAGGTTAAGATAGATTTGTTATCTTATAAAACCGCTTTACTCCTGGCACTTTGCTCAGCGAAACGCATGGGTGACTTCCATGCATTGTCTGTACATCCAATGTGTACCAGATTCGCTCCTGATGGGTCAAAGGTCACCTTAAGGCCTAATCCCGCATACACTCCCAAGGTCTTGACTTTGAACCATAGGAGTCTAGACTTTCATCTCTCCTCCTTCCCACTTGCTCATGTATTCACTCAGGAACAGGAAAGGCTGAAGGCTCTCTGCCCTGTGAGAGCTTTACGCACATACATGCAGAGAACAGCCGAATAGAGAAAAACAAATCAACTGTTCGTCTGCTTTGCGGCACCTGCTACCGGAAAGGCCCTATCAAAACAACGCCTTTCACATTGGGTGACTGAGGCCATTAAAAGGGTACAGTAGCAAAGGTCAACAGGTGCCCTCTGGGGTGCTCGCTCACTCCACTCGGGGCTTGGCCACCTCCTGGTCATTGTTCAAGGGTGTACCAGTTGCAGACATCTATGCTACTGCGAACTGGAGCTCATTAAACACTTTTGCAAAGCATTATAGTTTGGATGGTACTGCATGTGACGTCACTCAGGCTGTCCTTTCTAACACACAGTAGAAAGTAGCCTTGAGATGCCTGCTGGTCAAGGGCAGACGTTCACACTAGCATGCATTTTACTGAGCATTTCAAGGGCGTGAATGGATTACGTTCCCATAGCAAGTATGTTGCACCGAGTGACCAGACTGAAAGGGAACTGAAAGTTATGCACCATGACTCATGTTCCCTGAAGGAAGGGAATGAGGTGCAACATATCTGGCCCTTTCAATGCTGAAAGCTCGGTGAAGTGCAATTTTGGAGGAAGATGGATGGGCATCAGTTGCTTAAGTACCCAGAGGGCAGGGCCTCTGGTGCGGTGGTGACGCCCTAGCCGTAAAGGTGCGAGTATAATTTATTCCTTCAGGTAATCGCACGGGGGCGCAATTCCCATAGCAAGTATGTTGCACCTCTTTCCCTTCCTTCTTGGAACATGAGTTATGGTGCATAACTTTCAGTTTTGTTTTTTTCTTGAATAGTCAGAATTAATCAAAACTCCCTTTCAGTCTGCTGAAACAGAAATATGCTTTTAAATGCTGCTGATTTCTTGCCTCTAAACCAGTGTTTTTCAACCACTGTGCCTAGGCACACTAGTGTGCCGCGAGTGATCGTCAGGTGTGCCTTGGAAATTATCAAAAAAGCCCCCCCCCCCCTTTCTACAACCTCTTTAAATTTAAGACCACATTGTTGTGGTACTGTTCGGGTGTATTTTTGAAGACATGTTAAGTGCAATTTGAAATAAGAAATATAAAATATGATAAAAATACATTTTTGTGTTTATTTCATTCCTATTCAAGACACTTTGATAAGAATGACTATATATTTAATATAGGTGGATACAGTGTATCTATGTTTACAATTTTGGTTGGTGGTGTGCCTCGGGATTTTTTTTCAATGAAAACACTGTGCCATGGCTCAAAAAAGGTTGAAAAACACTGCTCTAAATTGCTGTATATATACACCCATCTGCTCACTACAGACTCATGTTCGGGCTGCTGTTTAATATAACATATTATTTCACATTATTAGTGTTTGGCATATACTATCCTAGATCCTCATATATCTTTTTATACTTTATATCTTTGCTATTTTTGGGTGTAACTGGGACCCTGAGTACACAATTTCATTCCATGTCATGTGAATGATAATAAACAACCTTGAACCTTGAAATCCAGATTTCCGTGTTGTTTTCCAGCCCAGTCATGGATGCTGCAGAGTTTCGACGTAGAGGCAAAGAGATGGTGGACTACATGGCTGACTACTTGGAAAAGATAGAGGAGCGACCTGTTTACCCGGACCTGGAGCCTGGATACCTTCGTCATTTAATCCCTACCGAGGCCCCCCTGGAGCCCGAGGGGTTCGAGGAAATCATGCAGGATGTGGAGAGAGTCATAATGCCGGGGGTGAGGAGTAAATCCACCTGCCATCTGCAAAAACGCACCTTTAAATTTTTCTTTTAGAAAAAAATCTTTTAGACAAATCATAGAAAAATAGATGTTTCATCATTGTTAGTAACATGCTTTGGTTTATAAAAACATGTATTTTAATAAATAAATAAAAATATATATATATATATACACCGGTATATATATACTGTACAGTATAAGAACAACATTACTGAATAATTTTAATATAAAGCAATACCACAATAGCACTTTGAGATTTTTATTAATGAAAAGTGCTGTATAAATTGAATTTATTATTATTATATATATACACACACACCTTTAGGCATTTATCTTGTCTGATTCTTCTTTTAGATCAGTTTGTGTAGAAATCCTGCTGTTAAAAATACATTTTTTTTATCCTTTAGGTTGAATAGTTTAAATGAATAATACAATATTAATGCGTAATCCTTGGTCAGAAATGTAATCAAAACAGCCGTGCTGTTTTACTTCATACATTAATCTGACTGGCTGAAATTTCCCAAGTTTAATTTAAAAAAAGACAAATAATGAGCACGCTGTAATTTTTATGTTTGAAAATTATTTAATCACACACTAATTTAAATGTAAGATGACTAAACACTAATGGACACATTTGATCTTGACAATATAAAAAACTGAAATGTGTAAAAACTAAGTAATTTTATCAGTAACGTTTTGGGTTTGAAGCACAGTTGTAATGTTTATTGGATGATTCTTGAAGATTTTCACGATTCCCTGCCCATGGAGCTCTTTTATCCTAATATTAGAAAAAAATGTTGCAGTTTATCAGTTTGACTTTTCCTGAAACCCCACCATTGAGGAATAGATTTAGTTGACAGATTTTTATTATTTTATTGTTCCCAGGTCACCCACTGGCACAGCCCCAGGTTCTTTGCTTACTTTCCAGCAGCTTCATCTTACCCGGCCATGCTGGCTGACATGTTGTGCAGTGCCATTGGCTGCATTGGATTTTCCTGGGTAACGAACACACAAACACACCGCTCTTCCTGTATTAAACGTTTTCTTTAAAGCTGAGCGTTTTACTCGTATCAAACGGAGGTGTTTGTCTGAATGTGGCTCGTTGTGGTTCCAGGCTGCCAGCCCAGCCTGCACCGAGCTGGAGACTGTGATGCTGGACTGGCTTGGAAAGATGCTGCAGCTGCCCGAGTGTTTTATAGCTGGGACGCATGGCCGCGGAGGCGGGGTCATTCAGGTAAATGCCTTTTTTCCAAACACTTTGATGGTGATAAGGTGGTTTCTGGAGTCCGCCCTCTCCCCATTCGACTTCTTTGAGGCAACCACTGAGGCAATTGGTTGGCCCATTATGTGAGTGTGCTGCTTGTGGGACTGAGTTTGTTGTGGCTCATTGAACTGATGAAGTCCTTTGGATGAAAGACGAAATGTTTCAACAAGAAAAGAAACTGTCCAGAGGACCTGACAACTTTTCTGGTTCTGGATTTACTGCTCTGTCCAGTGCTCACTTGTGGTCATACAGTTTGGATCATGAAAGAAAGAATGAGTTCCTGGATCTAAGCGCTGAGCTTCCTTCGTAAGGTGTCCCGACTCAGCCTCAGATATGAGGTGAGGAGCTCCGACATCCGGGCTCTGAGTAGAGCTGCTGCTGCTCTTCATTGAAAGGAGTCAGTTGAGGTGGTTCATCTGATGAGTATGCCTTCTGGACGTCTCCCTTTGGAGATTTCTCAGGTATGTCTCCCTGGGAAGAGAC
Organism: Garcialebias charrua; assembly: GCA_038048925.1. NCBI lineage: Eukaryota > Metazoa > Chordata > Actinopteri > Cyprinodontiformes > Rivulidae > Garcialebias > Garcialebias charrua. Next base: position 62,809 of record JBBPBX010000190.1, on the reverse strand, counting down.
CCTGGGGCTTCTTCTCGGGCCGGGGAACACCTTGGGGGTCACCCAGGAGGAGCTTGAAAGTATCATTGAGGAGAGGGATATCTGGGTTTTTCTCCTGGATCTGTTGCCTTTGCAACCTGACTACAGATACGATGGAGATTGAGATGATCCCAGTCTGACATACGCACACAACCTGCTACAGAAAAAAGAGAAGCCAACATGCTAGGGCATCAGGCATGCTCACTGAGAAAATACTTTAAGGTGGCTCCTAGGCTGAATCCAGAGACTTTATAGATAAACTAGAACCTGAACAGGCAAAAAAAATTAACCCAAGTAGAAAAAGAGTTGTCTATTCTATTCATTCAATGCTAAGACTACCAAGAACTTTTAATCAAAGCATCACAAAAACCAATTCCATGGGTGTCCACAGAAACTGTAAGGTTAAACCAGAGTGCACAAATAACTGTTAAAAACACAGACATGCAGAGATTTGTGGATTCTTAAAGTTGTTGCAGCGTCTGTTAATGGAGACTGAGACTGAGGTTAGCTTAAAATCAACATTTACCAAAGAGCTCAATGCAGCTGATGTGATGGTGTGGGTTGTTGACAAGCAGCCCTTTTGGTTGCTGCAGTGACGTGTGGTCAGGGGAGGCAAGTGAGGCCGTGCCTCACCTGTCATCAAAGGAAAAAAATGTAAATTGAAAAAAATAAATGTAATTATTGTATTTATCCTTTGATTTGTACTATGAACTTATTTTACCTAAAACTAAACCAGTTTTAATTAATTTTTTTATTCAAAATCACCGATTTTTCTTATTTATTGTTCAAATACTGAGAAGAGACGTACGCAGAGGCACCAGGCAGCTGCGCCTCACCAGGGATTGCGCAATCACTCGGCTGACTGTGCTGTATCTATACAGTGAGCCAATATTCCTGCCCCTTTTATGTCGTTATTAAAATGTCCAAATACTTTTGCTATATAAACTACATTTCTATAGTTTAGCTGGTGGATATAATGTATAGTGTTTTTGTTGAAAACTGTATGTGTGTGTAACGTGTTTTTTGTGCTGAGCGATCATAAAACGGCTGCGAAAAGGTGCCGGGTGAGGCACGCAGTTGTCCTGCCTCATCGAGGAGGTGGGGCTAGTGAGCCCAGGGTTCCCTTATCAGTCAGGATCATTCAGTGCAACACATGACTATGGGAATTGCACTGCCGCGCGGTTCACCAGAAGTAATACATTCACGCCTTGAAAAGGCAGGTGGGCGTCAGTGTCATCAAAGAGGCCCCACCCAAGGGTGTAGATTTCATCTCATTATTGGGGGGGACCATAAACAGGGAAATTTTTTAAGAGCAATTTTGGGGGGGTCGGCAAAGTTACAGTGAAATGTAATGCAAAATGTACAGAGGGAAGTTTATCCAAACTGCATGCATATACTATGCAGAATAATCAACAATAATATTGATTTAAATGGCATGTATTTTATTTAGTAGTCTTAATACTACTATTAATCAGTACAATAGTGACACTCATTACTCTTATTAAAAAATGTAATGTGTTCAATCTGCAGTACAATAGACGACAAATAATGACAAGTGGCAAAATGAGAATTTTGCAAAATAGGTCCCCTCTGTAGTGGACCTACCCAGGGTCAAATTAAGGTTTTTGAACTGTCCAGTGATGACCTTTACTGACCTCTCAGTAAAGCAAGACATTTACTACAAAATTATTCATTTAGCTATAATCTGATAACATAGTCACCAATAAGAGACTATTTCTATCTTTGATTTTAGGCTGATGTGATCAAAAGAATAACTTTTGTCATTTTCATGATGTGTGCTTTTAAGCTGTGTCATTCTCCAAGAGTTAAACTGTGTTCACTGCTGTGTTTAAAGGTGAAGCCTTCGGGTCACAGAGACCGGACGGTTTTGTTTAGAAACTCAGAGACAGTCTCATGAGCAGGGCTCCAGCGTTATCTGTCTTTTTTCCTAAACATTTCTCTCTGCTGCTGGCTTTAACCTTGGGTATGATAAGACAAATGAACTCCTCGACTGGTCCTTCCTTAAGTACTAGTTCTAAGCTTTTGCTAAAGGCTTCAGAGAGTTGCTGGGAACTTCAAGAGATGTGAACTTTCCCAAGAGCTGGACACGTGTGGTCAAGAGCTAACGACCGGCGTCTTCAGCTAAGGACTGATAACAGGCTGTTATGAGTCTACTTCGAACAAGCGTAAGATCAAGAACTTTGCCTATTCCTTCCTGGAATAAGTTTATCTTGAAGTCAGAGGCCTGAAGCTGACATATTCTCTGATGACCAACGCAAAAACCAGGAGACGTTGAAACGTAAACTAAAACCAGTTTTGGACGTGCTGGGACTAAAGGACTCTGTGCATCTGAAGGCTGGTGTCTTCCCTCTTACCGGGCTGTCGTCAAAAGGTAAAGGGCTGTTTACAAAACGTACTTGGATTTTAGCAGAAGTCGGATGAGAAGTGTCACTCTGGTCTCATGCTCAGGATAATTTTCTTCTTAAATCTTTCCTCCTATTTCTTTTCCCTCTCAACCTAAGCTGGAAACTATATTTTAAGTTAAAGAGCCCACAGACTAAATATGCTTAACATCTAATATTTATGTCTGTTGTGTTAAATTTAAGTGTGCTGACGTATTTGAATTGAAAGAAAGTGAAATCATGTCAATCAAGTGTAATGGTGTTAATTTAGTTGATTTATTTTAAATAAATGGTAGTGTCGCCTGGCATACCAAACTAAGTTAATGTCCATTGTCACTTAATGGCTCTGTTTATTTATCCATCATAAAGATCACAGAAATATTGGGTAAACTGAAAAAGAACAGAATCCGTGAACATTTACTATTCAATCTGAATAAGTAAATTAATTAAGGTAAAAGAGGTCAGTATTAATATTGACCTCCATTTAACCCCTTACACCTCTAAATATTGTTTAAATTTCAGTTTGGCTTGTATTCATAGATTGCTGTGGTCAGTGTCACTGATAATCTGGTACCACACCTTCCCAAAATCTTAAAGCTTAAAAAGAAAACAGTTTTCAAGGAGAAGAAATACTTTAATGCAGGGGTCACCAAACTTTTTGAGACTGAGAGCTACTTCAGTGGGACCAAGAGGCACAAAGGTCCACTTGTTCGTTCCAAACAAATTTGCATGGTTCAACTTTAATTATAGTATTAATAATAATACATTTACATACATGTGAATATATGACTGCCTGATCACATCTGATCTGGTCTGTATTATTAAAGACTCCACACAATGATTAATGGTTTAGCTTGGTAAATATGATCAATTATTATTGATAATTACCAGTAGTGATTAGAACTCTCAATCAAGAACTTGAGTCCTCAGTTTGAATAATTTTTTGGCTCTTCTGTGCAAATGTAAATTGTTCTTAGCTTTGACTGGGAGTGTGGATGGTTGTTTGTCTCTTTGTCTGTCTCTGTGATGGACTGGAGACGTGTCCTGGGTGTCTCTGGTGACCTGTCCTGGGTGTCCCTGCCTTCACACAAAAGCAGCTGAGATTGGTTCCAGTCCTAAACAAGGGGGCATAATGGATTACTTATTAACTGATATTTAAACATAAAACACTATTTCTTTTATGTTAAACTCAATCTGTAACATTTGAAATTCGTTGTATTTTATAAATATTTTATTAACTGTTTTGTAGAAATGAACACGTTTGTAACATTCATTCAAAATATGCCTTAACAAATCTGTAGCATTTTTTAAGAACCTATTAAGAATAAAATCTTCCAGTTGCAGATACAAAATATCAATAATGTAATATAATAAACAGTGACATTTTTTAATTAATCATGTGACATAAGTATTGATCCTCAACATTTTTTATAATAATAATTTATTTATAAAGCCCTTAAAACAACCACAGCTGCAACAAAGTGCTACACATATAAAATCATTTTAACTTCATCACATCTTCTCTACTCTTTTTAAATTAATTATCTTTCACATATTTTATCATTACTTCTTTCAAGAGCTCCACACCTGAAAATGTGATGAATGTGAATCCATCCTGCTCAAAGCTGCGCTGACATTCTTCTCTGTTGTAAGCCAACAGGGAGCTAGTTAGCATTGAAGCTAGCGTGTTAGCTGATGAAGTGTCGCTCCTCGTGTTTTGCTGTTGCTACAGCCACTAATGAGACACAGACACACTTGTCTTTCAACACTGTGAAAGACCTTTTCCTCCCAGTCACTGTCACCTATGTTTTAAGTAGCTACTTACGTTAGTACTTTGTGCAGCAGCTCACTCCCCACCAGCGGCTCCGCGAGCCTGTGACCTCCGCTGCTGTTGTTGTTCCTTGTAAACATTGGACTAAACCATTTGCCAACAGAGAAGGGGGGGTGGGCAAAATTTCCTTCTTTTTTTTAGAATAATGGCGGATTTCTCTCTTTTTTTGCCTTTTTATATTTATATTGTTTAAAGACACGATTTCCTTTATTGAATTATTGGGGGGGACAGATCTATATTTCCCCAAGATTGGGGGGGTCCGGACCCCCCCGACCCCCCCAGGATCTACGCCTATGGCCCCACCCTCTTTGTATAAAAGAGGTTGACACCCAGCTTTCTATCTCTTTTTTGCCCTTCACCTCGCTTATGGTACATCCAGACCGAGCGCGTTTTCAACGGCAAAAAAGCGCGAAACGCCTCGAGGTTGACGCACTGGACCCAGTGGTGTTCAAACCGGAACGTGAGCGGCAGCGGCGTGGCGGCGGGGGGCGGGAGAGTTAGCAGAGCTTAATTTGCTAAACGTGAAAAGTTCACAATTCAAAACTTACCCGATATCCCGACTTCCTCATTGGCACTCCGCCAGGCAAGGTCCTTTTTATTTCTCCTCCATACTTGAACACGACTTCGCAGGTTATTTCCATGTGAGATTTTCATTAATGAAAAGTGCGTTATAAATTGAATTCATTATTATTATTATTATTATTATTGTCTCACAAACAATACATCACACAGTTGCGCAACACACGTCCCCTCGTTACCGCGTCACATAGCTGACTCCCCTCTCTCTCCTCCCCGACTCTCCCTGATTGGTTGACAGAGTGTTGAACGGCGAAATCTTCAGCATGTTCAAGGCGTGCTGTGGAGGCTGCCGTGGGCTCACGTGCATGAAAAACGACTTCCAAAACGCTCAACACGCACGTGATGCGACGCCCGACCCCTAGTCGCTCCTGGAGGCGCGTCCCCCATTGACTTTGCATGTAAACCGGACACTCATGCAGCTCAAAACACGTTCGGTCTGGATGTACCATTACACCTGAACTTCGTGGGACTCTCTATGACTGCATCGCTCGACTGGAGGTGAGCTCGTTCCCTGCCCTGGGCGCAACAGAGAAATTTCCTATGTACTGCTGGGTTAGCGAAAGCTAGCCCAGTTCCTTTTATTTAACCTCAAGGTTTTTTCTTCTCTCTTCGCAGCTTCGCTCGATGGCGCTAACTGCGTCACACACTACCTAGCTAACGGAGTTAGCAGGCTAGCCGATGAGAGCGACTCGACGAGAGGACGTCTCCGGACCACGTTAGCTACAGCTAACGAGCTCAACTCTTCTCAGCCATGGCTCCAGAGAAAGGAAAGCGAAAATCCAAAAATTCAAAGAAGACCAGCAGGCCAACGAACCCCAGCTTCCGAGCCTGCCCCAGCGGCTGTGGCTACTCCCTTTCGGCGACGGACACCCACGAGGCCTGTCCCGTCTGCCTGGGAATGTTGCATGCTAAGACAGCGCTAGAATCCCCCGAGTCCTGCCCTCACTCCATCCAGATGCTTGAGACCATGAGGAAGCGTTGCATGGACATTGTGGTCAAGGCCATGGGTGGCTCCACGGCGGCGTGGGACCCAGACCTCACAGAGGCGCTCACTTCCACACCGGAGCTTGAGGCCATTGAATTAGAGGACAGCAGCCATGCTGATTGAGGGACAGTATGGACATGGCGGCCCCTGTCGGGGACTCCACCGTCGAGTTTGATACGAGAAACCTGTTACGCACAGACGAGCTCTCGCTAACAGCCTCGGGTATAACATCGGACGGCAAAGCTGAAAACAAGGATGAGGGAGAAGACGAGGACTTCTCCCAGAACCCAACGACAGATCAACCAGAGACTGATGTCTCCATCCCCGCTCTGTTCGACCTGTGTCGCAGAGCGGCGGTCATGCTGAGGATCAGCTGGCCAGAACCCCCACCTCGACAACAGGTAACGAGGTTGGCGGGGAACTACTTCTTCGCCAAGCAGCAGTCGGCCACGAGGCACAGGATGCCGATTTTTCCGGATTTCCTGACGGAGCTAACTCGCACCTGGGCTGAACCCAGGGATCCCATGCTTCTGCCTCTCTCCCAGTTCCTCGATGTCGCCGGCATGGAGGCCGCAGGTATAGCCACCGTCCCGCAGATGGAGGACACGCTGGCGGCCCTCTTAGCTCCCAGAACATTGGGTTCCAAGCCAACACTACCCAACATGCCTGCCACCCCTCGGCCTCCCAGCTCAACAAATGTTATTGAGCTCAGGGCCTCGTGGTCCGTGCCATGAACGCTTCGGCCATGATGCAGGCCTACTTGGCGGAGAAGCTGCAGGAGCTCCAGCAGATAACAAACAAAAAGAATGCGACAGGTCCTGGAAGAAGCCCGCAAGGTGACAGACTTTGTCCTCCGGATGATAGGGACCGCAGCCATCGCTCAGGGGAGATGCATGGCTGAAGTGGTCATCGTTCAGCGCCATTTGTGGCTGACCTTGACAGACCTGCTGGAGGGCCAGCGGAACCCGTTCCTCCACAACCCGATCGAGCCGACGGGGCTCTTCGGAGGGGCTCTGGAACGTATCCAGAGCAGGCTGGAGCAAAGACGAAAACAAGCTTAAGCCTTGCGCGAGGGGATGCCGAGAAAAGCATTTGCGACCCCCAGAGATGCCAGTGGGAGCAGAGCCGTGCAACCTCGGCACCGCTCAGCCACATGTCGTCCCCCACAAAAAAGGCCAGCATTCGACGGAGAGCAACGGCTGAGACCCGCAACAGGACCACCTCAGGCTGACCAGGCATGGGCCAGGAACAGGTTAGTTCCTCGCCAAACGGTTCCACCTACGTCATCCTCGATGAACTGGGACCGAAGGCAGAAGTTGGCCTGACGAAACGGGACCACATCACAGTTTTACAGGTTCGCCCACCCATGTGGTACGGGAACCCAGACTTTTAAATCCAGACTTTATGTGTGAAATGAAGCATAAAGCTGGTGACATTTATGTGTGCACAAAACATTTGATTTGATTTGATTTGATGTTTATTCATTCATTTTAAAAGAACAATACAAGACAGTTTCATCAGATACAAGATTACAAGTAGGATAAAATGAAGGGAGCAGAAAGAAGATGAAATCTTATTATATCTGCCCCTATTTCACAGTTTGTTCAACCAATGATAACTTTCAAGCAACATCACAGAATGAATAGTTCTACCTATTTTCCTAACTGTAATACACAAACTACATCACAAAATGAATAATTCTACTTAATTTTCCTAACTGAAATACATAAACTACTGTAGATCACAAAATGAATAATTCTACTTAATATTTCTAACTGTAATACACAAACTACATCACCCATAATTCTAATTAATTTTCTAATTCTAATTTTTTTATTTATTTTTTTATTTTATTTTATTTTTTTATAATTTTATTTAATTTTCCTATTTTTTTTTTTTTAATTAATTTTCCTAACTGTAATACACAAACTAGATCATAAAATGAATAATTCTACTTAATTCTACTTAATTTTTCTAATTGAAATACACAAACTAAAAGATGGCACAACATCAAGATGTTCACAAAATGAATAATTCTACTTAATTTTCCTAATTGTAATACACAAATTCATCACAAAAATGAATAATTCTACTTAATTTTTCTAACTGTAATACACAAACTGCTTCATAACAAAACATGTTTCTGTTGTATGCAAAAAAGACTATTCGTTCTTTAAAACACGAAAATAAAGTTTCAAAAGCACATACTGCCCTGTGTCTTGACTCAAAAAAACAACAACACAGCACCATTTTTATGAAAACCGTCTCGATAAAGGGAGAGGGCAATCACCCCTCCTCCCTCGTGAAACACAGGGTGTCAGATCAGGCAATGAGCCTCAGCGGGACGTCAGGAGTCTGTCTTCCACAGGCAGACTTCCCGGCGACTGCTGGTGGACAGGTCAGTTCGTCGAAGGACGAGCGGGTGGGGGTCACTGCTCCTCTTCCCGTACCCTCGACATACAAACAACCCAGAATACACATGCCTTACAGCAGTGGTCCCCAAACTTTTTCCTGTGAGGGCCACATAACTTTTCCCTTCTCTGGTGGGGGGCCGGAGTCAGTTTTTAACAGGAAAAAGTGTGACGATTGCAGGAGTGCCTAAATCAGGGGTGCCCAACCTTTTTTGAACCAAGAGTTACTTTTGAAGTCGGCAGTTTGCCGAGAGCTACTCGTCCAGTCTCAGTATCAAAAAACAAAATTTTTCATCTCCCTACTCCTCACTTCTTTAAAGTAAATAAAACAGAACGTAATGTGTTGCTAGTTTTATTTAATTAAAGTATTTTATCAAAGTAAAAGGACGCAATATTTGAAAAGCACACCATATTTTTTAAAGAAACGAATAAACAATGAACTGAACAATATAAAACTCCCTCATTTACACTAACTATTTACAAAAAGTGACTTACAAAGGTGCAGATTTACAAATCTCCAACAACTATTTCAAACCTCAATAAAACCTAAATATCAAAACTAGGCAGCTGCTCTGTGCAGCAGGATGGTGTCATCTGGTGCAAGCTGTATAAAATAAATGTGTCTCTACCTTAGTGGCACTTCTGACACTGAGAGGAGGAGGCGCGGGGCAGTATGAGGTGGTTGGGAGGCGCAGGCAGGTCTCCAGATGATCATCAGTCATTGTGGATCTGTTTTTGGACTTGATGATTTTCATGTGTGAAAAAGCAGACTCACACAGGTAGGTAGATCCAAAAAGTGCTGTTAAGTTCAAAGCACATCTTCGGATGTAAGGATACTTTTCTTCTGAGAGCAGACTCCAGAACTCTCCATCCACGCCAGGTGATGCTCGAATTACAGATGAGGCAAATAGACTTTGAATTAGAATAAACAAAAAAATACTCCTCCTCCCACTCTGTGTGAAAATAATACGTTTTTGTTTGCTTGTTTGCTAGTTTTCCATCCATGTTTACTGTGCACCGACAGCTCCACTGCTGTCCTAAAGTCTCGTGAGAGCGCTGTGTCACCGCACCCAAAACTCGCAAGACTATGTCTGTGAGAATACAAGATGAGGAGGGCTGAGGAAAGCGTTGCTGCGCATTGGAATATCGTCACTCCTCCCACCCCCCACCCCAGCTAGCTCCCTTTATGTGAAAGGGAGACAATTCAACTTACTCCTTCATCTTTAAAAACTGTGTTAGGATAGGCTAAGTACTTGGTGACCGTACAGTACTGTACATGTATTCATTTGTAAAAAAAAAAAAAAAATATTTTTTTTTTTTTTTTTTTACTATTGTTCTGGGGGCCGGACCAAATGTGGGGGCGGGCCGTGGTTTGGGGAACACTGCCTTACAGGCTTAGCGCACACGCTCAGGCCTGGAGGATGTGTCGTCCAAACACGTGGGTCATGTCAACTGTCAGTCGGGGCCTCCGGCTGCAGTTCCACAAGCGGCCACCCCCTTTCACCGAGGTGCTGTTGTTCAACATAAACCCAGACCGTGCCCACGTTCTAAGGGAAGAAATCTCCACAATGCTAGAGAAAGGAGTAATAAATGTTGTTCCAGCTCACAATGTATACAAAGGCCATTACAGCAAGTACTTCCTTGTGCCAAAACAAGACCAGGGCTTGCGGCCTATACTGGATCTCAGAAGCCTGAACAGAAGGATAAAAACATACAAATTCAGGATGCTCACACTGAGACAGGTAATCCAGTCGGTGAGACCGAGGGACTACTTCTACACAGTCGATCTCAAAGACACCTTCTTCCACGTGAGCATCCTGCCACGGCACAGAAAATATCTTCGTTTTGCCTTCGAGGGAAAAGCATTCGAATTTCTGGCCCTCCTTTTCGGATTAAAAACCGTACCATGATCATTTACAAAATGCCTGGATGTGGCCTTAACCCCACTGAGAGGTCAAGGGGTCAGAGTTCTAAATTATCTTGATGATCTGTTGATCCTTGGGCATGACAAAGCCCAAGCGCAGCAGCACTCACAGATGGTGATGACTCACCTGGAGGCTCTAGGTTTCATCATAAACCTGCAAAAGAGCAATCTGATACCATCCCAGATTACCGTATTTTTGAGAGTACAGGTCAACTCCATTCTGTACAGAGCATGGCTCTCAGAGGCTCGGATTTCATCCCTCCACCTCTGCCTGGCACGCTTTCAGCTAGGCTAGCAAGTGTCCATCAAACTGTGCCAGCGTCTCCTGGGCCTCTTGGCAATAGCCATTGTCTGCGTGCCTCAGGCCTTATTAAAAATGCGCCCTCTGCAGATATGGATAAACAAACAAATGTATCCTACCTCCCTCAGGTGGATATGGGGGATACTGATCAGCCCAGAGTGCATGAAAGCTCTGGAAACCTGGAGGGCCCCTTCAGTGTTCAGGAAAGGCGTCACGCTGGGACGGGTACTGTCTCGAGTACTGGTCACCACAGACGCTTCAAAGATAGGTTAGGGAGCTTTCTGCAGAAACCAGCATGCCCGAGGGGTCTGGAAACAGCAGGAGGCAAGGCTCCACATAATTTTCCTGGAACTGAAAGCTGTGTTTTTGTCCATGAAGCACTTTTACAGGAAGGGGCTGATTAAAAAACAAAATGTCCTGATAAAATCAGACAACAGGACGACAGTGTCCTTCATCAACAGAGAAGGTGGGACAAGGTCCCAGCCCTTCCTCAGCTTGACACACAAACTGCTCACGTGTTGCAGCTCCTGAATATTGTCACTAAGAGCGACACACATCCCGGGCGATCTAAACCACGGGGCAGATGCCCTCTCAAGAGGGCCCCTGCTCTCCTTGGAGTGGAGGCTGAACCCGCGTATCATGGACAAGATCTGGGCATGATACGGGCGGGCATCAGTAGATCTGTTCGCCTGTAGCAGCAATACGCACTGCGCCTTATATAATTCGATAAGGGAAACAGACGCACCGCTGGGAACAGACGCTCTGGCGCACAACTGGCCAGCAGGGATGCTATATTATGTGTTTCCCCTGTCCCCCTGATTCAGGTGACGCTGGAACGTGTACGCAGGGATGCTCTCTCCCTGATACTCATAGCACCCAGATGGCCACAGAAACCATGGTTCCCAGAAGTGATCTCACTGTTGTCAGGGACACCATGGCAGCTGCCCTCCCACAGGGACCTGCTGACTCAGGCCCACGGGCAGCTCCTTTACCCACGTCCAGAATTAGGGCAACTCTGGGCCTGGCCGCTGAGAGGAACCGGCTGATGGCCTCCGGCCTCCACGGTAACGTCATAAACACAATACAGGGAGTGAGAGCTCAGTCAACTCAGACTCTCTATGCTCGCAAATGGCGTGTTTTTGAGGCCTAGTGTCTAGAGATGAATATTAACTCATATTCCTGTGACCTGGTCCAGCTCCTCACTTTTCTACAAGACCTGCTGGAGAAAGGCCGCTCTTTCTCTACCATTAAGGTCTTTTTGTCAGCCATCTCGGCGTGCCACGAAGGCTGGGGAGGTAAATCACCTGGCGCCCACCCTCTCATGATACGGTTAATGAACGTACTGAGGAAAAGGCCTCCCAGCAGGACTCTGGCCCCTGATTGGGACCTCCAGTTAGTCCTGGATGCTCTGTGTGAGCCTCCATTTGAGCCTATTAGCAACATTAAGATAGATTTGTTATCTTATAAAACTACTTTGCTCTTAGCTCTTTGCTCAGCTAAATGTGTGGGTGACCTCCACGCTTTATCTGTGCACCCAATGTGTACCAAGTTTGCCCCTATGGGTCAAAGGTCACCCTGCGTCCTAACCCCGCATATGTACCAAAGGTTCCAACTTTAAATCCCAGAAGTCTGGACTTTGAGCTCTCAACGTTTCCTCCACCCCCCGTCCTCACTGAAGGACAGAGGAGGCTGAATGCACTCTGCCCACACATTGAAAGAACTGTCAGTTGGAGAAAAACAAACCAGCTGTTCGTATGTTTTAACAATCCAGCTGCTGGCAGAGCCCTTTCAAAGCAGCGCCTCAAAAGGGCGTACAGTAACAAAGGTCAGCAGGTGCCCTCTGGGGTACACGCTCATTCCACTCGAGGCCTGGCTGCCTCATGGGCTCTTTTCAAGGGTGTGCCAGTGGCAGACATATGTGCTGCTGCCAACTGGGCATCTTCAAACACGTTTGCAAAACACTACAGTTTGGATGTCACAGCATGTGATGTCACTCAGGCTGTCCTCTCTACCACAGAGTAGAGAACTTTCAGTTTCTGCTTGAGCCTTCTCCGCTCCGCTCCGCTGCAGAAGAAGTGACAGATTGGATCCTGATTAGCTATAATTTCACAATGGAGGATTACATGTTATTTATTTATTTAAATTATTTATTCATTTCAGATAAAAAACTACAAGAAAACAATTTACAAAACTACATAAAAAACAATACATGAAATGAAAGGAAGCAGAAGAAGAAAAAATCTTATTATATCTGCCCCTTCTTTAAAAAAATTAATTCAAACAATCAATTCAAACAACAAGCACATATTAAAAAAAATAACATAATAAATAACTCATCACACTATACCATATATAGTCATTAGGATATACCGGTAAACCAGTTTATGAATATTTATTCAGAAATTTAGTTTTAATCATTTTCTTAAACATAGACATTGACTTTGCAATTTTAGTATAATTTTCCAAACCATTCCACAAACCTATTCCCTGAATTAAAGTAGACCTACTCTTTAAACTAGTTCTATGCTGTGGCATAACAAAAATATCTGTTCCTTTCAGATTGTAGGTACTTTTCCATTTTACAAAAAGCGTTTGGATATTTGAGGGTAATGCGAAGTTCTGAGCTTTGTACAATACTAAAAGAATATTATAGTCAACCAAATCATAAAACTTCAGCAACTTCAATTTGCAAAAAAAAAATAAAAAATTTGATGGATGGCAGTAATACCCTGATGCATGCTCAATAATCCAGGTAGAAAAATCTAAAAAAGCTAAGTCTGGTCCTCTGGAGGTACAAAGGACCAGACTTAGCTTTTTTGGATGGCAGTAAAGTTTTCTTGTAATAATTCTTATAGCTAAGACAAGAAAGTTAATTCTCAATAGTCCAGGTATCAAATCCGCTCATTCTCAATCAGTTCATCTGGACAGTTTCTTTTTAGCAGAAACGTTTCACCCTCACTCCAGAGGGCTTCCTCAGTCAGAGTAGTCCAAAGCACACTGAAGTTAACCCACCAAGTAAGCAACTTATGTGGACCAACCAGTTTGCTGTAGCCAAGATGGTTTCTGGGGGCGTGTCCCTCGTCGACTCCTCCCAGGCAGGCAGACATGTCCAAAGTGGTTCAAGACAAGAAAGTTAATTCTCAATAGTCCAGGTATCAAATCCGCTCATTCTCAATCAGTTCATCTGGACAGTTTCTTTTTAGCAGAAACGTTTCACCCTCACTCCAGAGGGCTTCCTCAGTCAGAGTAGTCCAAAGCACACTGAAGTTAACCCACCAAGTAAGCAACTTATGTGGACCAACCAGTCCAGTGGTCCAGTGGACCAATTCTTATAGCTCTTTTCTGTAAAGTAAAAATAGGCTTAGTTATAGTTTTACACGCTGTACACCAAACATCTATACAGTAAATTAAATGCGGGACTATAATTGTATTATATAACAAATACAGTGCTTTATCATTTAATAAATCTCTAACTCTATACAGCACTGCAATGGACCTAGATATTTTAGTTTTTACAAAATGTATGTGTTGTTTCCATGACAACCTATCATCAATAATTACACCCAAAAATTACAAATTTCTAAACTAAAACAAAAATTTTCTCCAAATTAAATGTGCTTTTTTGTGTGCTACAGTTTGTATGTGTAAAGATTTCTGATATGAGATTTTAAACACAACCCGCTAACTGCTGCCAATCAAATGGCGAATAAACTACTCTGTAGGGTTCATGTATATAAGATCTGATTGTGATGAAGTCAGTGCCTCACCAGCCATGAACCTCACCGCACGTCACTGGGTTGCTGTGCGGGAAAATAAAGTTCAAACCAAGAATTTACCTTCTTAGATCGTCACAAACATTCCTGCTGAGTGAATTTTATAATAATTCATAACATTTCGTCAACTTTTGTCTGTCTAAAAGGCTTTGGATGCATTTGTATGCACACACTTGACTGAGATTGTCTGCTCACATAATCATCAACAATTTGTGCCCCATTGATTGCTGTCTTTGTCTTTGTGGCTCAAACCAGAGGAAAATTGGCAGGAAATTGCCTCTTAATGTATCGTTTCCAGACGGACAACAGAGAAATGACAGTGATTGTGCTGGGATTGTTCCGTGCGGAAAAGGGCCGAGCATCAGTTTAGTGTTTCGTTGTCTGAAGAGCAGCAGCAGCAGCTGAAAACCCCTCTTTAGTGGAGCGTGAGTGCAAAGGCTGATGACTGATCATTTCATGCCTCCACCTGTGTGAGGGGGGATTTATCTGAGCGTGCTCATCTGGCTCATCGAGTTTTTGTTTGTCTCTTGCCACTCTCCATTTTTAGAGCAGCTTACAGGCTCGCTATGGCAACCAATAATGCTCCTCTGACTGCAGCGGGGTTAATGAGTGTTGGGATAGCACACTGCCAGCCTATTAACATGAACCTCATGTTGCTCAAAGGGGAATCGGGGTGATAAAATAAATGGGGACCTTAAAGCTCCCGTCTCACCGATTGTGATCAGATTCTACAAGTAATAAATCACTGTTGTCTATTTTCCCTTCTTCTTCCTGTTCTGTTTTTTTTTTTGGTCCTTTCCGGCAGTCAAATGAAAGATTTGTAGCAGATTATGATCAAGTGTCTTCTCAATTATGTTTGACAAAGAACAGACTAATTTAGCTTTCCTGGAGATGGAGGGAATCTGAAGAGCTCCAAGTCCCGGTCAGAGCGCTGATTGTAGCAGCAGAGTAAGAACAGGAAGTAAACATGGGTGCGCTTCAAGGCTCAAGGGTTTAAACGCTTCCTGTGATGGACGTGCAAAATGTCCAAGGTGTACCAGTGACCCCTGTGACCTGTAAAGGAGGAAGCGCGTAAAATATAATGGATGGATGGATGAGTTTAAGTGCTAGAAAATTTTAGTGATTCACTGGTGAGTTTTTTAAATGTATAACTACACCTGATGTCTCTGACTTTACTCAGATTGTTGTGTTTTTGTCCTTTGTCACTCAGCAAAGAGATGGAAAATATAAATACTCTCTGTGTGTGTAGGAGTTCTAGGGTCCATCAGCCATTCTCTCTCCAATCAGCGGCAACCAGCCACACTCTCTCCAATCAGCGGCAACCAGCCACACCTGTTCCTGGTTTGGAGGACTACTCTGCCTGGGTATAAGAACCTCTGCCAGACATGCCTTCAGCGCCGGGACATTTACAAGCTATGGTAAAGTGTACGAGCCGTCACCAGTCTGTATGAAACTCTGTTTGTACCTGAAGACTCTGTTTGTACCTGAAGAATGTTTTGATCTCCTACAGAGATATTCTTCTCTAACTCAGACGACCTGTTCCTCTCTCTCAGCCAAACACTCACCTTGCTTCTCCGTTCTGGACTGCCTGAAACCTTGGAACTCCTGGGACCTCTCTGGACAAAACTACAAGAAACACAACAGTAAGGACAAGTCCCTCATCATCTTTAAGCCATTGCTTTCTAAAGACAATTCTGGATACTCACCTTGTCCCTGCCTTCTCTTTTTCAGTCTGGAGGATCTTGACCTGCAACAATAAAATAAATTATTATTTTTTACTCCTGACTCTGTTCCTTCTTCTCAGTCAGCCACTTGGGGTCTACATGTCTAAAAATATGACAGAATGTCCCGGCCAAACAGACCCTCAAGGCATGACTGGGGAGGGACAGATCCAGCAGTTTATCCAAGCTCAGAATAGACGCATAGAACATCAGGAACAGGCTTTACACCGTATTTTTTCACAGCAAGAAGCATCACAAAACCACTTTCAGGAGCTTGGAAGCATGATTCATGCCTTACAACAACAAGTGGCGACTCTAGTTCCCACGGCCCCGGTCCAGACCTCTCCAACTCCCCACCAGCCGGCAACCTCCTCCTCAGCCCCCATGGATGCTCCGACTCCTCGAGAACCAGACATCCGCCCCTCTGAGTTTTTTGAAGGTAACGCCAGCAAGTGTGGCGGTTTTTTGTTACAATGTAACCTAGCATTTAGCCGAGCACCGCTAACCTACACATCTAATGCTTCCCGTATCACCTATGTCGTCACCGCACTCAAGGGTGAAGCGCTTCAGTGGGCTCGCGCTTACCTGCAGAAACGTGACATGCAGTTCTTAACTTTTTCCACCTTTCTCGAGGAGTTTCAGCGTGTGTTTGATCATCCATTACAGCAAGAGGAGGCAACTAAAAAGATGTTCAGACTACGCCAAGGAAACAGGTCCGTCGCCGAATTTGCCATCCACTTCCGCATTTTGGCGGAAGATTCCGACTGGGGTGAGGTCGCGCTAAAAGGCGCATTTATTAATGCCTTAAATAAACGAATCAAGGACCAAATAGCAACCAGAGAAGCACCAGCAAGCCTTGATGACCTAATCACGCTCGCCATTAGGGTGGATAATTGTTTTCGTGAAAATACGTCAGAGGACTACAATTCCCATGCATCCCCCGAAACCGGAAGTGCTTGTTCCGCACCGATAACTGCTCCGTCGGCTCCTGAACCGATGCAGATTGGGAGAACCAGACTCTCCCCAGAAGAGCGCCAGAGACGCATTGACCACAATGAGTGCCTCTATTGTGGTAAGAAGGGCCACATTGCTGCTACATGTCGCCTACGTTTAAAAGAGAGAGCTCACCAGTAAACCAGGAGATTCTGGTGGGTATTTCTTCATTTTCTCCTGGCAATAATTTGTGTTTACCTGCAATCCTGTGCATTAACTCAACAAATTTTCCTGTCCAGGCTCTGGTTGATTCTGGGGCGGAGCAGAATCTGATCAGTAGGGATCTGACTGAGAAGTTACGGATACCTACCACAGCGCTTAATCCAACTATCTCAGTGGCTGCCCTTACTGGACAAACTATCTCCTCGATTTCACAAAAAACAATAAAGTTCAAGTTCATAGTTTCTGGCAATCATCATGAGCAGGGTGAGTTCTTTGTTTTTGATTCTACCAAATCCCAACTTATTTTGGGTTATCCATGGTTAAAGAGACACAATCCACTCATTAACTGGTCTGAAAACAGAGTAGAAGAATGGGGAGACAAATGTTCCAAGGAGTGTTTACGTTCTGCCGTTTCTCCTGGGGTTTTTGAGAAACAAGCAATTGAAGAGATCGACCTTTCTAATATCCCCTCTGTTTACCATACTTTTGCTCCAGTCTTTAGCAAACAACGAGCTCTTTCATTACCCCCTCACAGACCATATGACTGTTCCATAGACCTCCTTCCAGGTGCACCGCTACCCTCAAGTAGATTGTATAATCTGTCCGGACCTGAGAGGGAGTCTATGAAACAGTACATAGATGAGTCCCTTAAATCTGGCATCATTAGGCCATCAACCTCTCCTGTAGGTGCGGGTTTCTTTTTTGTTACAAAGAAAGACAAGACGCTACGACCATGCATTGACTTCAGGGGTTTAAACCAAATCACTGTTAAAAATAAATACCCATTACCCCTTATGGACTCTATGTTTGAGCAACTGCAGGATGCTGTCATTTTCACAAAATTGGACCTTCGTAATGCCTATCATCTGGTGAGGATCAAAGAGGGGGATGAGTGGAAGACCGCGTTCAAGACCCCTCTAGGCCATTTCGAATATCTTGTCATGCCGTTTGGATTAACTAATGCCCCTGCTGTGTTTCAAGCACTAGTTAACGATGTATTAAGAGACTTCCTTAATGTGTTTGTGTTTGTGTATTTGGACGATATCCTCATTTACTCAAAGGATGAGGATCAACACACAAAACACGTAGAAGCTGTACTTCAAAGGTTGTTGGAAAATCAACTTTTTGTTAAAGCGGAGAAATGTGAGTTCCATGTGTCAACTGTGTCCTTTCTTGGCTTTATTTTTGAGAGAGGACAGGTTCGTTCTGATCCTGACAAGATCAAGGCTGTGACTGACTGGCCTACTCCCCTTGATCGAAAACAGTTACAACGGTTCCTGGGTTTTGCCAATTTTTATCGACGGTTTATCAAGAACTATAGCCAAGTCGCATCGCCGCTTACCCAGCTCACCTCTACTCTGCATAAATTCACCTGGACCCCAGCAGCAGAAAAGGCCTTCCTAGAACTAAAACGACGTTTCTCTTCAGCTCCCGTTCTTGCCCACCCTGATCCACACAGACAATTTGTTGTGGAAGTGGATGCCTCGGACTCAGGTGTGGGGGCTGTATTATCCCAGCGGGCAGCTGACGATGGGAAGCTTCACCCCTGCGCCTTCTTTTCCCGTCGTCTTTCTGCTGCTGAACGCAATTATGACGTCGGTAACAGAGAGTTGCTGGCCATGAAGTTGGCTCTCGAGGAGTGGAGACATTGGTTGGAGGGTGCAGAAATACCATTTGTGATTTTTACTGATCATAAGAACTTGGCATACATTCAGGGTGCTAAGAGACTAAATGCACGACAAGCCAGATGGTCTCTTTTCTTCGCCAGATTCAACTTTTCTATCACTTACATCCCGGGTACTCGCAACATTAAACCTGACGCCCTATCTCGCCAGTTCTCTTCGTCCGACACTTCTGATTCTCCTGCGACTATTTTGCCTACTTCCTGCACAGTTGGAGCCATGACCTGGACCATTGAGAATGACATTCGAGAAGCACAACGACTTGAGCCGGATCCCGGTACGGGTCCTCCAGGGAGGCTTTTTGTACCCGCTTCTATGGTTGGTAAAGTGTTGCACTGGCTTCACACTGCAAAATTCACATGTCATCCTGGCATCACACGCATGCTGCGCCTCACTAAAGAACATTTCTGGTGGCCCACTATGTCTAAAGATGTGAGGGAGTTTGTTTCTGCCTGTCCGACATGTGCTTGTAACAAACATAATACCAACCCCCCTGCAGGTCTCCTCATGCCTCTACCTTCCCCTGGTCGTCCATGGTCCCACATCGCCCTGGATTTTGTCACCGGTCTTCCTCTATCAGAAGGTAACTCTGTCGTTTGCACTGTGGTCGACAGATTCTCTAAAGCCGCTCACTTCATCCCTCTGACCAAGCTGCCTTCTGCATTTGAAACGGCACAGTTGGTGGTGAACCATGTTTTCCGTCTGCACGGTATTCCACTTGATATTGTGTCTGACAGGGGGCCTCAATTCGTCTCTCAAGTGTGGAAGGCATTTTGTGACGCTTTGGGTGCCACCTCCAGCTTGTCATCCGGCTATCACCCCCAGTCGAATGGCCAAACAGAGAGATGTAACCAGGACTTGGAGGCTGCGTTACGGTGCGTGATTGATAATAACCCATCTTCTTGGAGCCAGTACCTACCCTGGATCGAGTATGCCCATAACTCTCAGGTCTCCTCGGCAACGGGTTTTTCTCCTTTTGAAGCATCATTGGGTTACTCTCCCCCGCTTTTTCCCTCTCAGGACTTGGACGTTTCTGTCCCGTCGATTCAGCGCCATGTCACGCGGTGCCGCCGAGTTTGGCGCCAGACCAGGAAGGCGTTACTCCGGACAGCAACTCAAACCAAGAGGTTTGCTGACAGGCGCCGCTCTACGGCTCCAACTTACCATGTGGGTGAGAAGGTATGGCTCTCCACGAAGGACATCTCTCTCAAGGACACACCCAGAAAACTAGCCCCCAGGTACATCGGACCGTTTCCCATAACAAGGATTATCAACCCTTCGGCCGTACGCCTGCAACTCCCGTCGTCTATGAAGATTCACCCCACATTCCATGTTTCTCTCATAAAGCCTGTTGTTGACAGTCCTCTGGTCCCTCCGACCACGCCTCCCCCGCCCCCCCGCCTGATCGACAACTCGCCGGCATTTACGGTCCGGCGTCTTCTGGATGTTCGGCGGCGGGGCAGAGGGTTCCAGTACTTGGTGGACTGGGAGGGTTATGGTCCTGAGGAGCGCTCTTGGGTCCCTAGGGCTCGCATTTTGGATCCTGGTTTGATTTCCTCTTTTTATAGGGCTCACCCTGAAAAGAGGATGGGATCGCCGAGGGGCGATTCTTGAGGGGGGGGTTCTGTAGGAGTTCTAGGGTCCATCAGCCATTCTCTCTCCAATCAGCGGCAACCAGCCACACTCTCTCCAATCAGCGGCAACCAGCCACACCTGTTCCTGGTTTGGAGGACTACTCTGCCTGGGTATAAGAACCTCTGCCAGACATGCCTTCAGCGCCGGGACATTTACAAGCTATGGTAAAGTGTACGAGCCGTCACCAGTCTGTATGAAACTCTGTTTGTACCTGAAGACTCTGTTTGTACCTGAAGAATGTTTTGATCTCCTACAGAGATATTCTTCTCTAACTCAGACGACCTGTTCCTCTCTCTCAGCCAAACACTCACCTTGCTTCTCCGTTCTGGACTGCCTGAAACCTTGGAACTCCTGGGACCTCTCTGGACAAAACTACAAGAAACACAACAGTAAGGACAAGTCCCTCATCATCTTTAAGCCATTGCTTTCTAAAGACAATTCTGGATACTCACCTTGTCCCTGCCTTCTCTTTTTCAGTCTGGAGGATCTTGACCTGCAACAATAAAATAAATTATTCTTTTTTACTCCTGACTCTGTTCCTTCTTCTCAGTCAGCCACTTGGGGTCTACATGTCTAAAAATATGACAGTGTGTCCATCTGTCCATGGATGATGTGAACAAAACTTAAAAAAAAACAGTAATGTCCCGACTGCCATTTTGGTGTGTGGCTACATTTAGGTGTATGAAAGGTTCTTTTCTAAAACTGTGTTGCCAGGTCAAAATCCAAGATGGCCACCATCACATAATACATACATACATACTGTACATACATACATACATACTGTACATACATACATACATACATACATACATGCATGCATGCATGCATGCATGCATGCATGCATGCATACATACATACATACATGCATGCATGCATGCATGCATGCATACGTACATACGTACGTACGTACATGCATACTTACGTACGTACGTACGTACGTACGTACGTACGTACATGCATAGGCTACTTACATACTTACATACATACATACATACATGCATACTTACATACATACATACATACATACTTACATACAGTACATACATACATACTTACTTACATACATATACAGTATA
>JBBPBX010000190.1:0-29732 GCA_038048925.1 Garcialebias charrua | reverse complement strand
AGATTGCAATGTGATGAGGTAGACAGAGGACAAGCAGATGATCAGAACGAACAGGAAAATGTGCCAGACTACAACGCTGATGTTGTAACAGAAGTCAGAGCCGTCAGAGAACCACCTTCCACTGATCCCTCTGTGTTACGTCAGATGTATCAGAATCTGAATCAGAAGCAAGCGTGTGTATTCTATGCAGTCAGAGACTGGTGCCTGAAACGAGTGTGTGGCCTAAACCCACATCCATTTTTCTACTACATCAACGGTGGTGCAGGAACAGGAAAGTCCCATCTGATTAAATGTATTCATGCCGAAGCATCTAAGATACTGAGCAGACTGCCTGCAAACGCAGAGGAGGCTGATTTATCCAACCCAACTGTTCTGTTGACGTCTTTCACTGGAACTGCAGCCTTCAACATTTGTGGAACAACACTGCACTCTCTCCTCAAACTGCCAAGAAGCCTGAAACCACCAATTCAAGGACTTGGTAACAAGCTGGACGAGGTAAGGTCTGAACTCATTAATGCGGAAATCCTTGTTATTGATGAGATCTCGATGGTTTCAAAGCCCCTTTTTGCCTATGTGGATGCACGGCTGAAACAGATTAAAGGCAGTCATAGACCATTTGGTGGAATGTCAGTTTTAGCTGTTGGAGACTTTTATCAGCTACCACCAGTGAGACAATCCAAACCTCTCTGTGTGCTCGACCCTGCAGAAATTGACCTTTGGCATGAACATTTTCAAATGATCACTCTCACTGAGATTATGCGTCAGAAAGATGATGTTGTCTTTGCAGAGATGCTGAACCGGATTCGGGTGAAAGAAAGGACAGATGAGCTCTCTCTGGCTGACAAACATTTGTTGTCACACACCGTCACTGAACCAGAACACTGTCCCCCTGACGCCTTGCACATTTTTGCAACCAATAAAAAAGTAGAAGACCACAACTCTGCGACTTTGGAAGGGTTTCACGCTAATATTATCAAGGTTGATGCAGATGATTTCCAGAAGGACCCACGAACCGGCAGAATGTCTCGAAAGGATCAGCCATTGAAAGGCGGCCGAGGTGATTTACCTGACTCTCTGAGAGTGGCTGAAGGAGCACGGGTCATGCTCACCAGAAACATCAACATACAGAACGGTTTGGTCAATGGTGCTTTTGGACAACTAATCAGAGTGGTACGTTCAGAAAATGATCAACACGTCATTAAACTTGGACTCAGAATGGACAACCAGGCATCTGTGAGAAACAACCACAGTGGAGCTTCAGAATCTGACGATCTGGTATACATTGAGAGAGCAGAGGATAACCTGAAACAAAGAGGAGTGGTACGTAGACAGTTTCCTGTCAAACTAGCATTCTCCTGCACTGTCCACAAAACCCAGGGTCTAACAACACAAGCAGCTGTGGTCTCACTGAAGAACATCTTTGAACCTGGAATGGCATATGTGGCTCTTAGTCGTGTGACCTCACTCAATGGATTGTATTTACTAGATCTGGATGAGACTAAAATCTACGCAAATCCTGAAGTCACCGCAGCGCTACAGACCATGACACAGGCCAGTGTGGAGGAGATGATGCCTCTTCTTCTTCTGAGAGAACCTGTAAACAGACCAGACACTCTAACCATTGTTCACCATAACACGGAAGGTTTACCATCTCACATCAGTGACCTGAAGAGTCATCATGAACTGGGTCTATCAGATGTACTGTGTCTCACAGAAACTCACCTACAAGGCTCATTTGTTGCAGAAAGTCTTCATCTGGACGGATACAACATGTTCAAACGCAACAGACATGTGTCCTACACTAACTTTCCTGAGGTGGCTCACAGAAGTGGAGGCGGAGTTGCTGTTTATGTGAAAAACCATGTTCAAGTCCGTGAGAAACAGTACCTACATAATGTGACTGATCTTGAGTTTTTGGTTTTGAAGGTTGAAGCTCCATTCCCTGCCCTGATAGCAGTCGTGTACAAACCTCCAGGCTACAGTTCCACACCATTCTTGAAAAACATGGTCAGTCTTTTAGAGTCACTAGAAGTGATGGACTGCCATCCAGTAATTGTGTGTGGAGATTTCAATGAGAACCAGCTATTAGGTGGAAGGAAACCGATCCTGGAGCTGTTTCAAACAAGAGGGTATGAACAGGTCATCACTGCTGCCACCACAGACAAAAACACGCTGCTTGACCTTGTTTTTATTTCGCAGCCACAGCGAAGCCTCCATTCTGGGGTCATGAAAACTTATTACAGTTACCACAACCCTGTGTTCTGTGTGTTGTCCTCCAGCCAACCATAAAGAGGTCAGGTGAGACTTAACAATAATAACAGCCAGAAGCTACAAAGATCTGACAAAAAAACAACAACAACTGACACCTCACACTAGGGGGAGGGGGGGGGGCTAAAAAATTTGTTTATTGTCAAATGTAACATCTCCAAGCTTCCTCAACATAAACACAACCAACAAGACCTGACCAGCACCTTCATGATCTGTTGATCCAATCTGAACCATGAAAGCTGCTGGACCACACAGAGAACACACACCACTGTTGTTCTACAACCTGCCATCCCAAACGAGACATCACAGATCCACCTTCACATGACCTCCTACCCTGATGTTAGACAATCATCATGCTGACACAACCCACAAGCACTGGAAATGGCAGTCTAAAAAATGTGTTTTATGTTAAATGTATTTGTTGGAGACAAGAAGGTCTCCTCAGTGACAACTTCTCCAAGCTTCCTCAACATAACCACAACCAACAAGACCTGAACAACACCTTCATGATCTGTTGATCCAATCTGAACCATAAAAGCTGCTGGACCACAAAGACCACACACTCCACTGGTCTTCTACAACCTGCCATCCCAAACGAGACATCACGGGTCCACCTTCACATGACCTCCTCCTAGCCTGATGTTAAGAGAATCATTGTACTGACACAACCCACAAGCACTGGAAATGGCAGTCTAAAAAATGTGACTTTATCCAAAGCAACAAAGTTCCAGAGATGCCTATGTGATGAACTCAGGAGATGAAACTGACTGTTCCTATGATGGAATCAGCCCAGTTTCAACTTCTCATAACAAAATTCCAAAGATACCTATAGTGATGAATAACAAAATTCCAAAGATGCCTATAGCGAGGAATAACAAAATTCCAAAGATGACATAGTGATGAAATTAGGAGTTGAAACTGACTGTTTCTGTATCAGCCCAGTTTCAACTTCTCATCTCACAACCAGTGACAAGACTGGAAAATTACACACAAAGTCTGAATGTTTCAGACTTTCTTAGACTGATCAGAAGACTTGAACAACACCTTCATGATCTGTTGATCCAATCTGAACCATGAATGCTGCTGGACCACACAAAGACCACACACCACTGGTGTTCTACAACCTGCCATCCCAAACGAGACATCACAGATCCACCTTCACATGACCTCCTAACATCTCTCCAAGCTTCCTCAGCATAAACGCAACCAACAAGACCTGAACAACACCTTCATGATCTGTTGATCCAATCTGAACCATGAATGTTGCTGGACCACAGAAAGACCACACACCACTGGTGTTCTACAACCTGCCATCCCAAACGAGACAACACAGATCCACCTTCACATGACCTCCTAACATCTCTCCAAGCTTCCTCAACATAAACACAACCAACAAGACTTCAACAACACCTTCATGATTTGTTGATCCAATCTGAACCATGAATGCTGCTGGACCACACAAAGACCACACACCACTGGTGTTCTACAACCTGCCATCCCAAACGAGACATCACAGATCCACCTTCACATGACCTCCTAACATCTCTCCAAGCTTCCTCAGCATAAACACAACCAACAAGACCTGAACAACACCTTCATGATCTGTTGATCCAATCTGAACCATAAAAGCTGCTGGACCACACAGAGACCACACAACACTGGTTGTTTACAACCTGCTATCCCAAACGAGACATCACAGATCCACCTTCACATGACCTCCTAACATCGCTCCAAGCTTCCTCAGCATAAACACAACCAACAAGACCTGAACAACACCTTCATGATCTGTTGATCCAATCTGAACCATGAATGCTGCTGGACCACACAGAGACCACACACCACTGGTGTTGTACAACCTGCTATCCCAAACGAGACATCACAGATCCACCTTCACATGACCTCCTAACATCTCTCCAAGCTTCCTCAGCATAAACGCAACCAACAAGACCTGAACAACACCTTCATGATCTGTTGATCCAATCTGAACCATAAAAGCTGCTGGACCACACAGAGACCACACACCACTGGTGTTGTACAACCTGCTATCCCAAACGAGACATCACGGGTCCACCTTCACATGACCTCCTAACATCGCTCCAAGCTTCCTCAGCATAAACACAACCAACAAGACCTGAACAACACCTTCATGATCTGTTGATCCAATCTGAACCATGAATGCTGCTGGACCACACAGAGACCACACACCACTGGTGTTCTACAACCTGCTATCCCAAACGAGACATCACAGATCCACCTTCACATGACCTCCTAACATCTCTCCAAGCTTCCTCAGCATAAACAAAACAACAAGACCTGAACAACACCTTCATGATCTGTTGATTCAATCTGAACCATAAAAGCTGCTGGACCACACAGAGACCACACACCACTGGGTGTTCTACAACCTGCCATCCCAAACGAGACATCACGGGTCCACCTTCACATGACCTCCTAACATCTCTCCAAGCTTCTTCAGCATAAACACAACCAACAACACCTGAACAACACCTTCATGATCTGTTGATCCAATCTGAACCATAAAAGCTGCTGGACCATACAGTAATAGGTAAATGTGGCTATAATGACAAATTCAAAAAATGTTAAGACAGATACAACTGGACTTTATTTATTACACTTTATTGTTGTTGCGGGGGAAACAGTTTGCTGGAAGTCCTCTGACTGATGAAGCTCTCCAGATAGAGGGTGAAACGTTTCTATAAAAAAAAACTGTCCAGATGACCTGTTAGAATATGTTCTCATCTTATCTTTGAGTTATTTTGTGTTATGTGTTCATGTTTTACTAATTTACTTTGAAAGGTACACGTACAAGTTCTGTATCCTGTCACCTTTTTGTTTATGTGCATGTTGTACTGCTGTTGTCCACTAGGGGCAGTGAGTGCGAGTTCTTGTGTGTAAACAGCGCTGTTCTAACAACACTGCAGAAGAAGATTGTAACATGAAATGTTGGCAATAAAGAAACCCAGCTATCTGACGAAAAGAAGTGTGGTTTATAACATGAGTGCTGAACAAGAAAACGCAACAGGTTATGGGCCCAGGCACCGCACGGGAGGACGGAGGGACAGACAGTTTCAACGGAGATGAAAACAACTACGAACTTTGGGAGGTAAAGTTCCTTGCTTATTTAAGAACGCTAGGCCTAAAAGACACCATCATCTGCGGACCCAGATGAAGAGAAAAACGCAGAATGTTACGCGGAACTAATACAGACCCTCGATGATAAGAGCCTGTCGTTGGTCATGAGAGATGCCGCCGACGATGGAAAGAAAGCTCTGCAGATGTTACGCAGCCATTACGCCAGCCAGGGTAAGCCCAGGATCATCGCCCTTTACACAGAGCTCACGTCCCTATTAAAAGAACCCGGCGAAACAGTGACAGACTAGGGCCCTGTTTACACGGACACTGTGTGGGGGAAACGGATGTTTTGGGTATGTTAATTAGGTGAAAAGTTTTGCGTTGACACGGTCGAATTCTGTGGATACGACTCTCTCCCCCTCCATCCCCCGTCCTCATGATTTCACTGTAGTTACCATGCTGGGCCATTAGATGGCGCTGTGATTTTTGGAACCTTCACTACTGCGCATGCGTGCAGCCTGAGGTAAACAGCTGCCTCGTCTGCTTTCCTCTCTGGCTAAAATCAGCTAACTACAAGTTGTTGTCAACAAGTTAACAACAAGTTAAAGCTGGAATTTGGATAAGAGTCAACAGATTTGACACCAAGCGGGACCTGCTTCATCTAACAAGCTGCACACCAGACGCTGAGTGACCGTGGACCAGAACCGGACTTTACTCCGTGATAAACAGCTGACTTACAGCAGGTAAATCAACGTTCTTAATATAATGTTTGCTTGTGTTTACTTTGATCACACAACAACTGAGTTTTTTTTATTTATTTATTTATTTCTGCCAGGTGGAGAAGCTGTCGTTCCAACAAACAGGCAGACGGTTCGGCGGTTCTGATGGGTCCAGATGAACACACAGCAAGAGTCCAGTTCATTAACGTAGTTACAGTTCGGTTCACGTGTTTTAATAGTGTGTTCAGTTTAATTCTCAGTGTTTGTGTTGTAAACTTTGTGGTGCTGAATAAATAAATAAATAAAAAATAAACCTGGTGTCTTCATTTTCACAGCACGTTACGCACTGTTTAAAAAATGTAACGAGTCCAGATAGATACTGTAGTTCAGATAAATTTACATCTCCCACGCCAACATAAATACTGTTTATTATTGTTAAACTGTTATATTTTGCAGCGTGACACGTGAAATGTCAGACTGTCCGCGCATGCGGGCTGCGCGCATGTGGTTGACACAAAAGCTCCACGGGAGATGTTTACATTATCAGCGGGGGGTCAGCGAAAAAGTTCCACCTTGAGAGCAGGGTCAGAAAAGTATCGGTGTCAAAGAGGGGGGCCAGCAGCGTCGTGTAGGCGATAAGCAAAGTCGCAAAGAGAAAGTAGCGGTTACACTCAAAATACGCGACGTGTAAACTGGCCCTAGGTTTTACGTGCTGAAAAAGCAATAACGTCTCTGAGAAATGCAAAAGAGGTTATTAGCGACGGACTAATAATAGCAATGATTCTGAAGGGACTGCCAGAATCATAGAGGCCTTTTGCTATTCACACAACACAGAGCAGTGAAGAATTGACGTTCACCCAGTTTAAGAAGACCCACAAGAATTGACAATACTTTTGATCCAAGTATACATGGAACTGGCAGATGGAAAGAAGATGAACAATGTTGCACTGAAGCGTGGTGATGCACAAATTGAACTGTTGAACTCAAAGGGGAGGTATGTTAAAATTACTCTGAAAAATGCTTTACTCATCCCATCCTACCCACAGAGCATAATTTCTGTAATATCAGCTACAGCTAATGGAGCCAGTGTAACATTCACAGATGGGCAAAATGAACTGCTGAGTAAAGATGGTACTGTGTTCCCTATTGAGGCACATGAGAAACTGTATTACCTGAGGATGAAAAATAATGATGAAGGATGCATGGAGGAAAACTTAAATGACATCAACAGTGATAAAGCTA
Source organism: Garcialebias charrua (assembly GCA_038048925.1). Lineage (NCBI taxonomy): Eukaryota > Metazoa > Chordata > Actinopteri > Cyprinodontiformes > Rivulidae > Garcialebias > Garcialebias charrua. The sequence continues at coordinate 22,410 of JBBPBX010000190.1, read as the reverse complement.
AGCTAGCTTGTGATCTGAAAACATGGCATGAAATATTAGGACATTGTAACATGGCTGATGTTGTGAAATTACAAAAAGTGGTATTGGGAATGAAAGTCACTGCCAACAGCAAAATGGAATGTAACATCTGTACAGAAGGGAAATTTTTCAACAGCAGAAACAAAGAGTCAGATGTTAAAATGAGCAAGCCACTAGAGTTGGTTTATACTAACTTATCAGGACCTGTTGACCCTACAGGCTTAGGACACATGCTATTTCTTTTACTGATGACTTCTCAGGATCTATTGCAGTCTATTTTCTGAAAAACAAAAGTGAAGTGACTAAAGCAGCAAAGCAGTTTCTGGCAGACTGTGCACCCTATGGGAATGTTATGTGTAATGACTTTCAATACTCAGAGATAAAGGTATTAGACATGAAACATCATCACCATACTCCCCACACCAAAATGGAAAAGCAGAGAGACAGTGGAGAACGTTCTTTGAAATGGGAAGGTGTACGTTATCAGAAAAGGATTTACCTAAAGAACTGTGGCCATATGCTGTTCAGTGTTCTGCCCACATTCGCAACAGATGTTATAGTAACAGAACCAAAAACACCCAATATTTCTTGATGACAGGAAGAAAACCATATATTTCAAATATGTGGGTATTTGGATCAGAATGTTACTCATACAACAACCAACACAAGAAACTAGACTCAAGAGGGGAAAGGGGACTGTTTTTAGGGTACAACAAGAACAGCCCAGCTTATTTAGTGTACTACCCACAGGTGAGAAAAGTTTCCAGACACAGGCTGGTAAAGTTCATCAAAGAAAATAATGTTGACCAACAAACACAGACAGGTGTTTGGGAGCTAGGGATGCAGAATCACAGATACCCAATGCAGGCAGACAGACATGATGCAACACCCTTAACTTAGGATGTTACCCAAAATGTCACCACAAGTGGCAAAGAGGAAGTTACTCTTCAGGAAACTCAAAATGCAGAGTTTTCAGATGATCTTACTGAGAGTGAAATTGATGGTGATCAAACTCAAACAAAGCAAAGCGATTGTTATCTAAAAAGAGAGAAAAGACCCCCAAAATACCTTGAAGATTACCAATTAGATCCTAAAACTAAAGATGCAACGCAAATAACTGTTGATCATTGTTACAGGGCTGTATTTGGTGTCCCTCAAACATTCAGTGAGGCTCAGAAGTCACCACAGGCAGACAGATGGAGACAGGCAATGAGGGACGAAATTGACTCGCTTAAAGAAAACAAAACATTTGAACTGAGCACTCTACCAGAGGAAAGGAAATCAGTTGGAGGGAAGTGGGTATATACACTTAAAGAAAATGAAGGAAAAGAGATTTTCAAAGCAAGGTATGTAGCAAAAGGCTACAGCCAAACAGAAGGTATAGACTACCATGAAACTTTTGCACCAACAGCTAACATAACATCAGTGCGAGCATTAATGCAGATAGCAGTTCAGAACAACCTTAAAGTACATCATATGTGTTAAGATTAGTCACGTGATTATTGTGCGCTCTTCACGTACGTCATCAACGGGGGACTATTTAAGACGTGTTGACGCAGATGTTGTTGATTGGAGTGGATGGAAATCTGTATGTATCTGATGACTTTCCTGCGAGAAATAAACCTCCTAAACTAAATGCTGAATCCTGAACCGTTCTTTGTCCGACCTAACCTGCCCAAAGATGACGAATCGAACAGGTTATGGGCCCAGAGGGGACAAGGAAGGTCGCTGGCAAAGATTATGCTTCGACGGAGATGAACAGAACTACGAGCTGTGGGAAACGAAGTTCCTGGGACACCTCCGGCTACAAGGTCTGAAGAATACTATTCTACTAAAAGTCGAGCCAGATGCAGAGGTGGAGGAGGATGACGCAGTGAAAAACGAGATGGCTTATGCAGAGCTAATACAGTTTCTCGACGACAAAAGTTTGTCACTGATTATGAGAGAGGCAGCAGACGACGGCAGGAAAGCCTTACAAATCCTGCGAGACCATTATGCGGGCAGAGGAAAACCGCGAGTAATCAGCCTGTATACAGAACTGACATCCCTCCAGAAAAAGGCAAGTGAAACTGTCACAGACTTTATTATAAGAGCTGAAACGGCAATTACTGCACTGAGAAACGCCGGAGAAACACTGAGTGATGGACTTCTGGTCGCCATGGTGTTAAAACAGGGTATATGCAGAAATTCCAGAGTTGAATTTAATACCTTTTAATACCTTTTTAATACCATCAAAATATTTTTAATACCATCACGGCACTGAGCTGTAACCGTAGCGGCAACCTGTTGTACTTCAGTTTAGAGCAACTAATTGTAAAGTGATAAGATTACTGTCGTTTTCTTCCTAAACTTTGGTAGTAAATGTAGTTTTATAACAATTACTGGATACATCAATTTGCTTCTTGCCTCAATAAAAGCACTGACGTATTTGTTATTTAAATCTAACCCAAGAGAAAAAGTTTAATTGTTCCCACACGTAACATATCTCTAATGACAAACAAAAACTGTAAACTTGAAAACAGAACAGTTTAGTTAAAATAATTCAACACTGAACACATGCATAATTCAAAAAGAGAGGTAGAAAAATAATAACTACAGGGAACCCCCGACCTACGAACCCACCGACCTGCGAACCACGGGACCTACGAACGAGCCAAAGTAGAAGAATACCATCGACGTACGGCAGAAAAAAGTGACATACGAACGAGCCAAGTTAAAAATATATAATCGACGTACGGCAGAAAATATGTGACCTACGAACGAACCAAGTTAAAAATATATAATCGAGCTACGGCGCACGACCTACGAACGAGCCCCATTACAGGTATATAATCGAGCTACGGCGAAACTGCGTCACAAAACGGCAATCGGCGAGGTGGGGGAGGGGATCGCCTTTGGCTGTTGCTGGTTGGGCATGGGCGTGACACTGCGCATGGCAGTGGAAAAGTACCGCCAGCGAGAGGGGGGGGCTGGGCTTTCTGGCGGATGTACACACAGCCGCAGTGCAGCTGGCGGCGGAGGGATCCGTACAGGTAAAGCGGTAACTATTTAAAGGGCTGCGGCCATTTTGTGCCTCGTGGTTTTCTACGGTGATTGATGGTAGAAGACAGTTACGAACAACAGCGAACACGAACAAAGAACACGAACGAAGAACACGAGAAAAAAAAAAGTACGAAGAACCTACGAGCAGGTACAGTACATTTACAGTAAATTTATATCAGTTTTAGACTAAAGCCAACGTTAGCACACGTTAGAATTAATTTAATTTGTGCTCTTAGGAGTTAGCACGTTAGCTAATTGTCGACGACGACGACACGACGATACGAGTTGTCCACGGGTCATCGAACGGGCAGGTAGGCCCAGTACTAAATGAAAAAATATTTTTAGACGAAAGCAAACGTCAGCATTCATTTTTGAACGTTAGCATTAATTTTAATTTGTGCTCTTAGGAGTTAGCACGTTAGCTAATTGTGACGAGAACGACAGGAGTTGTCCACGGGTCATCGAACGGGCAGGTACGGTCCAGTACTAAATGAAAAAATATTTTTAGACGAAAGCAAACGTCAGCATTCATTTTTGAACGTTAGCATTAATTTTAATTTTTGCTCCTTAGGAATTAGGACCTTAGCAATGGCTCCGAAGAGACCTGCAAAGTCCGCGGACGCGGCACAGGGGAAAAAACCTCGTCGTACCATAACGCTGGAGACGAAGGCAAAAATTATAAAAATGGCAGATCAGGGCATGACTCCCTCTAAAATTGGAGATGCGCTAGGGTTGCCGAGGTCAACTGTGGGGACAATAATGGCGGACAAAGAACGCATTTTGCAGCAGGTGCGTGCTTCAGCCCCCATGAAGTCCACCATAATTACAAAGCAAAGGACGGGGAGAATAGTCGAGATGGAAAGGTTGCTTGTCCTCTGGCTGGAGGACAACACACAGCGCAGAATACCAGTTGGGATGTCTGTGATCTGTGAAAAGGCAAAGAGGATTTATGACAGGCTGCAGGAACTAGGGTTGACTGGGGTAGGTGCAGGGGAGCAGGGGGGTGCGGGGGGGCAGGGGGCTGCACAGAGCGATCCGGGTGAAGGGACGTCCTCCCAGAGCGATCTGGGTGAAGGGACGTCCTCCCAGAGCGATCTGGGTGAAGGGACGTCCTCTCAGAGCGATCCGGGTGAAGGGACGTCCTCTCAGAGCGATCCGGGTGAAGGGACGTCCTCCCAAAGCGCTGGAGGAGGGACTTCGAGCAGCACATCAGGGGAGTTTAATGCCTCCAAAGGATGGTTCGATCGGTTTAGGAAGAGAAACAACTTCCACAACATCAGAGTGCAGGGTGAGCACTTTAATTTCTCATTTTTCTTTTTTAATACTGTAAATGCATACAGTACAGGTAGTCCTCGACTAACGAATTTTTTTTTTTTTTTCATTTTATTACAGTGTGTTACAACAGCTTAACCATGTCATTTTGTGTGCATTTAAACAGGAGAGGCAGCAAGCGCTGACCACGAGGCAGCTCAGGCATTCCCAGCAGAACTGGCTGAGATCATCAGGGATGGCGGGTACACTGCGCAGCAAGTGTTCAATGTGGATGAGACAGGGCTGTTCTGGAAGCGTTTGCCAGACAGGACGTACATCAGCAAGGAAGAACGAACCGCACCCGGCCACAAGGTCGGCAAGGAGCGTTTGACCTTGCTGGTGGGGGGCAATGCTGCGGGTGACTGCAAACTCAAGCCGTTGTTGGTGTACCAATTTAATAAACCCAGGGCCTTCAAAGATGTTGATAAATCATCGCTTCCTGTTTTTTGGGCGTCAAATAAAAAGGCTTGGGTGACGCTGGAAGTTTTTACAAATTGGTTCACCAAGAACTTTGTTCCGCAAGTGAAGCGTTTTTGCACTGACCACAGCATTCCCTTTAAAATCCTCCTGATCTTGGACAACGCTCCAGGACACCCCCCTGGTCTCACCACTAGGAACAAAGATGTTAAGGTGGTGTACCTGCCTCCCAACACCACCTCATTGATCCAGCCAATGGACCAGGGGGTTATTAGTACGTTTAAGGCGTACTACCTACAAAGAGTCATCCGTGCTGCTTTGGAGGCTACGGAGAACTCTCAGACCCTTACGCTGAAAGACTTCTGGCGTAAGTTCAACATCCATGATGCTGTGCTGAACATTGGCATCGCCTGGCATCGTGTAACTCCACAGAACATGTGCGGAGTCTGGAAGAAGCTCTGTCCAGAGCTTGTTCAGGAGGTACACGATGCCCAGGAGGTGGACCGTGTAATAGAGGATGTTGTGAGGATGGGCAGGTCACTGGAGCTCGACATGGACCAGGACGATGTCCAACACCTTCTCAGTTCATCTGGAGAGGATCTGTCCCCAGACGACCTGATTAGTCTGGACAGGCACGTCCCGGATGAGGAGGTGGAGGAGGAGGTGGAGGTCATTCCTCCAACCTTCACGAAGCAGGAGTTGGTGCTGGCGTTCAAGGACCTCGACAACTTCCTGGCGAGGATTGAGAAGCAGGACGTGGACTGTGAGAGGTTCGCCAAGGTCCGTCGGGGTGTCCTCAATGAAGTTGCGTGTTACCAGCAGATCCTGGAGGACAAAAAACTTGAAAAGGTGCAGAGCAGCATGCTCAATTATTTTCAAAGAGTCACAGCACCGCCTCCAGGATCTGCTGGTGCACCAGCTGAAAGGCCGTCCAGTCCTCCTGCAGCAAGCCAGGAGGAGGCCTTGGACATCCCAGCGGACGAGCGGCCATCCAGTCCTACTGCAGCAAGCCAGGAGGAAGCCATGGACAGCCAACCATCTCCCCAGTGAAACACGCCGCCCCCCCCCCGCTCCCTCCCTCCAGGTACAGCACGTACTGTAATGAAATGTTTTTTTTTTTTTTTGGAGTTGTCATGTTACACAAATTAATTTAATCTGTTACTGTCTCTGCTTATGTTCACAGCCTTCCTCCTCCTTCCCCTCCTCTTCACCAACTCCACCATCCCATCACTGACCTGCCCACCCTCACATCCCAGCACAGCAACGTCAGAAAGGTACAGCAAAGACATGTTAATTTATTTTCTCTTTTTTTTAAAAAATTACATCTACACCTACTGTAATCATCACCTCTCTCTCGACAGCCTCCAAAGCGGCACGTCCCCCTGGTCCATCCACACACCTGCTACGCACCACACCACACACGTAAGGAGAAGTTGTTGTTGTTGTCTGTGTTGTTGTTATCAGCAGGTGTTCACGTCTGTGTGTGTTTGTGTTTCAACAGATCCACTTGCTGTTTCGCCTCATGGAACAGCGTCGGGTACCACGTACCCGTGCTCCTGCTGCTCTGCCTCCAGCCTCCAGCCTCCTGCACCTCCTCCAGCCTCCTCCCTGTGCTCCTGCTCCACACATGCACCACACACGTAAGGAGAAGTTGTTGTTGTTGTCTGTGTTGTTGTTATCAGCAGGTGTTCACGTCTGTGTGTGTTTGTGTTTCAACAGATCCACTTGCTGTTTCGCCTCATGGAACAGCGTCGGGTACCACGTACCCGTGCTCCTGCTGCTCTGCCTCCAGCCTCCAGCCTCCTGCACCTCCTCCAGCCTCCTCCCTGTGCTCCTGCTCCACACATGCACCACACACGTAAGGAGAAGTTGTTGTTGTTGTCTGTGTTGTTGTTATCAGCAGGTGTTCACGTCTGTGTGTGTTTGTGTTTCAACAGATCCACTTGCTGTTTCGCCTCATGGAACAGCGTCGGGTACCACGTACCCGTGCTCCTGCTGCTCTGCCTCCAGCCTCCAGCCTCCTGCACCTCCTCCAGCCTCCTCCCTGTGCTCCTGCTCCACACATGCACCACACACGTAAGGAGAAGTTGTTGTTGTTGTCTGTGTTGTTGTTATCAGCAGGTGTTCACGTCTGTGTGTGTTTGTGTTTCAACAGATCCACTTGCTGTTTCGCCTCATGGAACAGCGTCGGGTACCACGTACCCGTGCTCCTGCTGCTCTGCCTCCAGCCTCCAGCCTCCTGCACCTCCTCCAGCCTCCTCCCTGTGCTCCTGCTCCACACATGCACCACACACGTAAGGAGAAGTTGTTGTTGTCTGTGTTGTTGTTATGTGCAGGTGTTGACTTCTGTGTGTGTTTGTGTTTCAACAGCTCGTCTGCGTGCTGATCCACATCATGGATGAGCCTAGGGTGCTACGTACACCTGCTGCCTGTCCTCCTGCCTCCAGCCTCCTGCCTGTCCTCCTGCCTGTCCTCCAGCCTGTCCTCCACACATGCACCACACACGTAAGGAGAAGTTGTTGTTGTCTGTGTTGTTGTTATGTGCAGGTGTTGACTTCTGTGTGTGTTTGTGTTTCAACAGCTCGTCTGCGTGCTGATCCACATCATGGATGAGCCTAGGGTGCTACGTACACCTGCTGCCTGTCCTCCTGCCTCCAGCCTCCTGCCTGTCCTCCTGCCTGTCCTCCAGCCTGTCCTCCACACATGCACCACACACGTAAGGAGAAGTTGTTGTTGTCTGTGTTGTTGTTATGTGCAGGTGTTGACTTCTGTGTGTGTTTGTGTTTCAACAGCTCGTCTGCGTGCTGATCCACATCATGGATGAGCCTAGGGTGCTACGTACACCTGCTGCCTGTCCTCCTGCCTCCAGCCTCCTGCCTGTCCTCCTGCCTGTCCTCCAGCCTGTCCTCCACACATGCACCACACACGTAAGGAGAAGTTGTGTGTTTTTCATGTTTTCTTAACAAGTGATTTTCCAGCTGTAACTGCACATTTTCATGTTTGTGTTCATTCTTACACAGATCACATGTTGCACGTTCTACATGAATGGATGTCCTGCAACACTGTGTTCCTGGACGTCTGTTCCTCCTGCCTCTGGTGTCCTGCATGTTGCCTCCATCCATCACCATTGTGTCCTTCTACTCTTAAATGACTGCTGTCAAAACAGAAAAACTTCATGTGATGCACAGACCTGCTCACATCAGGACAATTGCACATCAGGACAACACACCTGAACTGACACATGCCTGAACTTACAGCTGGCCTAAAATGCTCCCAACATTCATTGTTGAGCAATGGCTCAGCAGTTCCATCAGATGCAGGTTTGATCATGAGAACAACATCTGTCTACCTACACTTCGGTCAAAGTAAGACAATTTTGATTCATTTTTCTGCTGCTTCTCGCTTTTTCTGAGTTCATGGACTTCTTTCTCATGCACATGGACACTCATCAACGCAACGTGCTCATGTGTGATTGCTGACATCATTTTGCTGATGTGGCTCTCTGATTTGCTGCTGTTTTGCTGTGAAAAGCTGCACTTTGACAAGTGTTCATGTGTGATTGCTGACATGATTTTGCTGATGTGACTCTCTGATTTGCTGCTGTTTTGCTGTGAAAAGCTGCACTTTGACAAGTGTTCATGTGTGATTGCTGACATGATTTTGCTGATGTGACTCTCTGATTTGCTGCTGTTTTGCTGTGAAAAGCTGCACTTTGACAAGTGTTCATGTGTGATTGTTGACAACATTTTGCTGATGGGAATCCCTGGTTTGCTGCAGGTTTGATGTGAAAAGCTGCACTTTGACAAGTGCTCATGTGTGATTGTTGACAACATTTTGCTGATGGGAATCCCTGGTTTGCTGCAGGTTTGATGTGAAAAGCTGCACTTTGACAAGTGCTCATGTGTGATTGTTGACAACATTTTGCTGATGGGAATCCCTGGTTTGCTGCAGGTTTGATGTGAAAAGCTGCACTTTGACAAGTGCTCATGTGTGATTGTTGACAACATTTTGCTGATGGGAATCCCTGGTTTGCTGCAGGTTTGATGTGAAAAGCTGCACTTTGACAAGTGCTCATGTGTGATTGTTGACATCATTTTGCTGATGGGAATCCCTGGTTTGCTGCAGGTTTGATGTGAAAAGCTGCACTTTCAGAAGTGCTCATGTGTGATTGTTGACAACATTTTGCTGATGGGAATCCCTGGTTTGCTGCAGGTTTGATGTGAAAAGCTGCACTTTCAGAAGTGCTCATGTGTGATTGTTGACATAATTTTGCTGATGAGATTTCCTGCTGATTTGCTGCAGTTCTGATGTGAAGTTACTGATGTACAGGTGTTTATGGATGCATGTGTGGTGTAATTGTTTAGATAAGTGCTTGTAAATAAAGTTCTGTGCATGTATATAGCCCAGTATGTCAGTGTCATGCTGTTAAATGTGGGCGCGGCGGTCCGTTAGCGGTATTTCCGCGACCTACGAACAGAATAACGACCTACGAACGAGACGCTACTTTCACCCCCCACCTACGAACCGATCGACCTGCGAACGGTTCTTAGGTCCCAAACTCGTTCGTAGGTCGGGGGTTCCCTGTACTGTATTTTTCATCCTGTAAGTTGCAGTTTTTTGCATAATTTACATGCCTTGCAACTTATAGGACGAAGTGACATATAGATTTTTTTCCCCATATTTATAAACCATAACACTGAAATATGACTGTTTCATTCATTCTGACTGAAAAAAAAAAACAGTTCATGATATCTATTGTAGTAATAGTATGGCATGCTGTTGTATCATGTAATAGGAAAACGTGCCTATAATGACAAATTTAAAAAAGTTCAAGACAAAAACAACTGGACTTTATTTATTATACTATTATACTATACTTTATTGCTTTTTTATTGCACTTTTTAGAATTCACCATGTCCTGGATGACTGAGAATCTTCACTAGCTATTAATGACTCAATCGGCCTGCCATACTCTCCCCACCTCTCTGCTTGAATCTTCAATCCAGCAGCCAGCTGCACCACGGTGGCGAAATGCAGCTAATTTGACCATTAAAGTGAATTTATTAAGAAAATGACAGACAGAAAAACACCTCTGCTATTATTTCGAGCCAAAAAACAATTGTTTAGGTAATTTTCTTGTTAAATGTCGGCGAAACGAGCCGCGCTCCTTTTTCCTGTTTGTCACTGCTGTGCTTTCACGGAGTACACAGGCAGCGACACTTTTTTTTTTTAAATAAAGCCGATTTAACCATTAAAATACATTTATTAAGAAAACGTTAGACTGAGACACACCTTTTGCTATAATTTCGAGCTAACAAACAATTGTTTAGGTACATTTCTTGTTAAATGTCGGAGGATAAAGCCGTGATCCTTTCCTGTTTCTTTTTACAGACATGATACCAGCTGTAGGTGCGCGCGCACACTGACTGACGATATGACGTCTTTGTTTTAGCTAAGGTCCTACTTGGAACATAAAATTAGAAAAGATAAATAAATTCACAGACCTTTTTTTAGACGACAGAACAAGAAAAATATAGTTGTGTAGGTTTAAAAAAAATTAATACCTCGTCAGATGACGTTTATTACTTTTTAATACTTTTTAATGGCCTTAATTTGTGTTAATTTCATTTACTACCTTTTACTACCTTTTACAACCCCGCGGATACCCTGTAAAAGGTCTACCAGAACCTTATAAACCATTTGTAGTCCACATCACACAAAGCAGCGACGACCAACTAACATTTGCTGAGTTTAAAGTGAAGCTGAGAAGCTACGAAAGCATTGTACACTTTAATACAAATGTGGACAAGGATGATGTGATGATAGCAAGTGGCTACAGGAGCGGAGCAGTGCGAAGACGAGAAGGAAACGAGGAGCTCATCTGTTACAGCTGTGGACTGGGGGGGCACAAAGCAAGGCAGTGTCCGAAGAATAAAACACAGCGACAGTGGTGCCGTGTGTGTAAGAGTCCACGTCATGCAGAGAGTAACTGTTGGCGAAAGAAGATGGAGAATGTGAACCAAGCGACCGATGAAGTGGAGGATGATCACTCATTCGCATTCAAGACAAACGACGCACAGATCAGCGGACGGAAACAGAGAGGCCTGATGGTGGACACCGGAGCGACCTCACACATCATCACTGATGTTAACAGGTTCAAACGCTGGGATGACACGTTTGAACCAGAACAACACTTCATCGAGCTCGCTGACGGGACGAGGACGAATGGTGTGGCGGTGAAGAGAGGTGACGCGGAGGTCTGGCTGCGGGACACACAAGGACGAAGGATAAAGGTGGAGATCAAACGGGCGTTGTACGTCCCAACGTACCCACAAGACATATTTTCTGTGAAGGCGGCGACGTCCAGGGGAGCCTCGGTCAACTTCAACCAAGAATGCAGTCAACTCATTGCCAAGGACGGTACAAGGTTTGACATTAGTGTCTATGACAGACTTTATTATCTAGACGTATTTGATAATGACAATAAAAATGATGAAAATTATGAAGATGAACAAAGTAATGTGATTTCAGGTTGTTATGACATTCAGGAGTGGCACAAAATTTTAGGCCACTGTAATTTCCAAGACCTGCTAAAATTAGAAAACGTGGTAAAAGGCATGAAAATTAAAGGGAAGGGTGATAAAACGAGCCTAGACTGTGAAACTTGCATCTTGGGTAAATTTTGTCAAATCAGAAACAGACAAACTGATGCAAAAGCAGAAAACGCTCTTGAATTAATTCATACTGATTTAGCTGGTCCAATCGAGCCTGCTGCAAAAGGCGGTTTCAGGTACACAATAGCATTTACAGATGACTATTCTGGTACAATATTTGTTTATTTTCTTAAAGCTAAGAGTGACACAGCTAGAGCTACCGAAAAGTTTATTGCAGATGTCGCCCCATATGGTAAAATAAAATGCATTAGATCCGATAATGGTACAGAGTTCACATCAAAAGACTTTCAGTCTTTAATGAGTAAAAATTCTATCAGACATGAAACATCTGCACCTTATTCACCGCATCAGAATGGTACAGCTGAAAGAAGCTGGAGAACATTGTTTGAAATGGCAAGATGTATGTTGATAGAAAGTAATCTTCCTAAAGAGTTGTGGGCTTATGCTGTAATGGCTTCTGCAGTAATTAGAAACAGGTGTTTCAACAACCGATTGAAACAAACTCCATATTACCTGCTGACAGGAAAGGTGCCTGACCTTTCTAAAATGAAAGAATTTGGGTGTGTGTGCTATACATATAGACAAATTAAGAAAAAGCTAGATCCGAGGTGTGAAAAAGGTATCTTTGTGGGTTATGATAAATACAGCCCTGCATATTTAGTCTATTACCCAAACACAGGAAGAATCTGCAAACATCGACTGGTTAAATTTGTAGCTCAAACTATGAATGAATGGCAAACTCAAACTATGAATGAATGGCAAACTCATAATATGAATGAATGGCAAACTCAAAATATGAATGAATGGCAGACTCAGACTATGAATGAAAGGCAAACTCAGGATGATCCTGACATGTTTGATGATGTTTTTAGATATAGAAGAACTATCCTTGTTAAGCCAGAATTAAGAGCAGAACACCAGGTGCCACAGGGAGCACATGGGAGTTCTACCGAGCCTGCAGTGAGTGTAGAGAGCACAAGTGTTAGACAGGAAACACAAGAGGTCTCATCTGACCCTATTTCAGAAGAAGAAAGCACAAGTGATGAACAAAATGCAAATGAACAGGGTCTACGACGTTCTGAAAGAGAAAGAAAAGCACCAGCATATCTAAAAGATTATGAATGTATGGCTGGGAGTGCTGATGATGAAGAGATAAATGTTGACTATTGCTATCGTTCAGTGTTTAGTACACCACAAAGTTACAGAGAAGCAATAAATTCACCTAAAGCTGAAAAATGGATAGAAGCAATGAAAGAAGAGATGGAATCCTTAACAGAGAACAAAACATTTACACTGACCAGACTGCCAGAAAATAAAAATGCAGGGGGGGTAGATGGGTCTTCACGATTAAGAATAACATAGATGGAAATGAAACCTATAAGGCCAGATATGTAGCAAAAGGTTACAGTCAAGTAGCTGGTATAGATTATAAAGAAACATTCGCACCAACAGCAAGTATGACGTCTGTACGCAGCTTAATGCAAATGGCAGCTCAGTACAATCTAAAGTTACATCAAATGGATGTTAAGACGGCCTATTTACATGCTCCTATTGACTGTGAGGTGTACGTGGAGCAGCCTGAGGGTTTTGAAGTCAACACAGATGAAAAACTAGTGTGTAAATTAAACAAATCTCTGTATGGTTTAAAACAATCAGGACGCAACTGGTATAAAATGCTCCATGACTATTTGGATGAAAATTATTTCATACAGAATCCTGCTGATCACTGTGTTTATACAAGACAAAACCTAAATGAGAGAATAATTGTTATTTTTTGGGTTGATGACCTCATCATAGCAGCAAATGATGATCTTTTGATAAACAGTAAAAGAAATGCTGAAAACAAGGTTTAAAATGAAGGACATGGGAACACTTAAATATTTCTTGGGCATTGACTTTACACAGACAGATGGTGAAGTAAAAATGAATCAAAAGATGTACATACAGAAAATTCTTGAAAGATTTGGTATGTCTGAATGTAGCACAAGGTGCACCCCATGTGAACAGAAGTTAAACTTTGAGTGTGAAAGTAAACTTGTTGATCCGAGACATTATCGTGAGCTTGTGGGTAGTTTGATTTATGTTATGACATGTACAAGACCTGATCTTAGTTGGGTTGTGAGCAGACTTTCACAGTGTTTAGCTCAACCAAGAGAATGTAACCTGATGCAGCTAAACATGTGCTGAGGTACCTGAAAGGGACAATGGATAACAGCTTATGCTATAAGAGATGTGAAGAGAAACTTCAACTTGTAGCATATAGTGATGCAGACTGGGCAGGAGAACAAAGTGACAGGAGAAGCACTACAGGATATTGTTTCAGCCTTAACAAAAATGGACCTGTTGTCTCATGGAAGTCAAAGAAGCAACAAACAGTGGCTTTATCAACATGTGAGGCAGAATATATGGCCCTGGCAGCAACAACACAGGAAAGTCTTTACCTTATACAGCTCTTAAGTGCAATGGACAAAGACTGTGTATGCATGCCAGTGACAATATTTGGGGATAATCAAGGAGCAATAGCTCTATCAAAAAACCCTGTACACCGTCAAAGGTGCAAACACATCGACATAAAATACCATTTTGTTAGGTCTGCATTAGACGCTGGCAAAATAACAATTGTTTATTGTTCAACCATAGATATGGTTGCAGACATTTTTACCAAACCATCTACAAGAGTGAAACTCCAGAAGTTTGTATATTTCACATTTGGGGATATGAAATAATGTCATTGTACAGTGTTGTATGTATTTATTTATTTATGTATTTATTTATACAATGAACTGTGGAACAAAAAAAAAAAGGGATGTGTGAAACAATGACTGTGTAAAATGTAAATATGTGATTTCTATTCTATTGATTTTGTACAGTGAGAGAGCGAGTGGGGGTGTTAAGATTAGTCACGTGATTATTGTGCGCTCTTCACGTACGTCATCAACGGGGGACTATTTAAGACATGTTGACGCAGCTGTTGTTGATTGGAGTGGATGGAAGTCTGTATGTATCTGATGACTTTCCTGCGAGAAATAAACCTCCTAAACTAAATGCTGAATCCTGCATCGTTCTTTGTCCGACCTAACCTGCCCTAAGATGGCGAATCGAACAAGGCGGCCATTTTGAATCAAACAAGCTCATTAGGTGAGGCGGCCATTTTGAATAAAACAAGCTCATTAGGTGAGGTGGCCATTTTGAATCAAACAAGCTCATTAGGTCAGGCGGCCATTTTGAATCAAACATGGTCATTAGGTGAGGCGGCCATTTTGAATCAAACAAGCTCATAAGGTGAGGCGGCCATTTTGAATCAAACAAGCTCATTAGGTGAGGCGGCCATTTTGAATAAAACAAGCTCATTAGGTGAGGCGGCCATTTTGAATAAAACAAGCTCATTAGGTGAGGCGGCCATTTTGAATCAAACAAGCTCATTAGGTCAGGCGGCCATTTTGAATCAAACATGGTCATTAGGTGAGGCGGCCATTTTGAATCAAACAAGATCATAAGGTGAGGCGGCCATTTTGGATCAAACAAGCTCATTAGTTGAGGTGGCCATTTTGAATCAAACAAGCTCATTAGGTGAGGTAGCCATTTTGAATCAAACATGGTCATTAGGTGAGGTGGCCATTTTGAATCAAACAAGTTCATAAGGTGAGGCGGCCATTTTGAATCAAACATGGTCATTAGGTGAGGCAACCAATTTGAATCAAACATACTCATTAGGTGAAGTGGCCATTTTGAATAAAACAAGCTCATTAGGTGAGGCGGCCATTTTGAATAAAACAAGCTCATTAGGTGAGGTGGCTATTTTGAATAAAACAAGCTCATTAGGTGAGGCGGCCATTTTTAATAAAACAAGCTCATTAGGTGAGGCGGCCATTTTGAATCAAACAAGCTCATTAGGTCAGACGGCCATTTTGAATCAAACATGGTCATAAGGTGAGGCGGCCATTTTGAATCAAACAAGATCATAAGGTGAGACGGCCATTTTGGATCAAACAAGCTCATTAGGTGAGGCAACCATTTTGGATCAAACAGGCTAGCAAACTAGCTTGTATCAAACTAGCTTGTATCACATTAGCATTTTTGTAGCCATTGGTATGTATATGAGGTCATTCTGTTGGCGTGGAGGAGGTTAGAAAACTAGCTTGTATCAAACTAGCTAATTAGGTGAGGCGGCCATTTTGGGTGGCCATTTTGAATCAAACATGCTCATTAGGTGAGGAGGCCATTTTGGATCAAACAAGCTCATAAGGTGAGGTGGCCATTTTGAATCAAACATGCTCATTAGGTGAGGTGGCCATTTTGGATCAAACAAGCTCATTAGGTGAGGTGGCCATTTTGAATCAAACAAGCTCATTAGGTGAGACAGGCTACCACTACCGGTGTATGAATGTGTGTATGAATGGGTGGATGGTTGGTATTGTGAAGCGCTTTGGGGCTCCTCACAGGGGGCTGGAAAGCGCTATATAAATAAGCTCCATTTACCATATATATATATATACATATATACAGTGGTGGGCCTTCAACCGCTAGGGAGCGCTAATGCGCTAATCCGCTTATAGCGTAGCTAAATAATCTGTTAGCTTTACAGCGGATTGACTAAGTTTTATAATTCATAAGCGGATTTGTGCTATTTTTATTTAAAATGCAGTACAGCTAATAACTAATTATCTATCAGTAAAAATGAAATAACGTATTTACGAGCTCGGACGACAGCTGATGCTGCGTTCCAGTTGCCTCGGAGGTCGAAATTACCAACCTGGAATGACGTCATCACCGAGTTAAATGCGTTCCAGTTAGCTTGTTGGCACGATGACGAAAACAAGATGGACGCCCGCTACGAAGCTGTTGTTGTTCTTGCTTTGTTGGATTATAAAAAGGTTTCCAGACCAGCAGCGAAGTTGAAAAGCAATTCTGAGGCTCTGGAAATGTTAACCAGGTATGTTGTTTTAACCAGTAGTTTTTATTTATTTATAAATAAGCTTATTTTTGTTAATTATGGTCTTGAGGCTCTTACATCTACTTTATAGTTTTAATTCGATCTCTTTTAGGATTATAGCAGCAGTACAGAAGTTATCATTAGATAAATAAAGTCAGAAAGTGCTGAACATTGTTTTTCTTTTCTTTTTACTACCTCAATCCATTAGCAGACGTTTTTACGGTTTATTGTTAAAATTGTTATTAAACTTCAATCAATCAAAACTTTATTTCAGACTCATATGGTCCATAGTAACAAAACAATTTAATTTCTTTGTATTTTAGGATGCTGCTGATACACACAAACCTACGGACACATGGAATAATCATGAAGACTATGGGAGGTGATGCTGAACATGGATGACAACAAGTTTGTGCGTCATTTCAGAGTCAACAAGACCCAGTTCACATCTGTAATGATGCAGCTGCAGGAGAAAGGAGCACTGTCAAGGTGCAGCACCAGTCCCTGTAGAAAAGAAGGTCCTGATGTTCCTGTGGTACATGGCCAACCAGAACAGCTTCAGGGAGATGTCTGACAAATTTGATGTCTCGCAGTCCTCAGCACACAGGATCATCATGGAAGTACTGAAGGCCATTTTGCACAATGGGACACACCTTCATCCCCTGGCCTAACGAATTGATGTTGTGGTGATGATTGTCATCATGGCAGCCTGCCTTCTGCATAACCTCTGCATTGGGGCTTCACCAGTGTGTCAGGATCACCCAAACGGCTGTCCAAGGCAGGATGAAAATGACTAAATTACTCTTTACTGTGATGTGTGGATGCTGTACTTGTATTAGCTTGTCATAACTTGTCAAAAAATGTTCTAGTGTTGTTATAGTGCTGTTTTGATTAAATGTGTTTATCTGACATGCCACTCTCTCGCTGTCATTTATATCTGTGTGGATAAACCACGCCAAAAACATAAGCTGGTATAGGTAAACACATTTTACAGCTTCAAAAACCAGCTGCAAAACTTAGTTTCCCACAACAATAACACCTGCTTAAAAGTCAGTGCTTAAATAAAACATGTCTATGTAGTAATTTTAAAACTCTGCCCGATGAGAACATGAGAGCACTAGTTTCTCTGCAAGTACATCGGTTTCCAAAAATATTGATGAAAAACTGCAGTGCATCATGACAAATTGTCGTGTTTGAATACCAGAGGTGTTCCTCTTTTACACTGAATTTACTTTCATTCTAAGTAGTTTCTTTTCATTACCTGCTTTCCTTTATTCTACTGAAAAACCACACTTATTGTGAAGTAAGACAAGAATTTGTGCATTTGTTATTTCAAATTGTTTTTAATAACATATGACAACAAGGCACAGGTAACCTGCTGTAGAGTCGTTGAGTTGCAGTAACTGGACTTGTACAGTTCAATTTTCATCCATAAAATATGTCAAGGAGTCACCATTCCTCTGGAACAAGGGACCAGGGATTTGTCTGCTCGGGTCCAGGAACATGTTCATCTTCATGTTGACATAAACTGCAAAGAAATATACACATGGTTAACAACAAATCACAGATGACAGTAACTCACAAAACTAACCCACAATAATAAGTATAAATAAGGTCGATTTTCACTCTCTCACACACACACCAAACACAGACACACATACACAGACACACACAGCTGTGGATTGACAGGATGGTTTGGGTTTCAAGTTTTACTTTTTTTTTAAACAAAATAATTGATTCTGTTAAACTGGATTCCCACCCTGACAAGCCAAGATAAATCTTGATAGACCTTTTAAAAACAGTTTATGGTGCAAAACATTAGTTTACTAGCTAAAAAAAGTACCAATGCAGGAACCAATGCAGATTTGTTCCTGTCTTTGATTTTATACGTCTACCTTATAATGTTTTGCTAGTTTTTTGATACTTTGTAAAAAAAATAAAAAAAAAAAAAAAAAAATTGTTTTTCTCTTTTGTTTTCTATTGTTTATTGTTTGTTTGTTTGTTTATTGTTTAAGGAAATTCTACCATTGCTGTTCATTGTTCTTTAGTTTTAGCAGGTCGCTTTCGTAAATGAGCCCATGAGGTTCAAAAGATTTACCTGACTAAATAAAGGTTGAATGAATGAATGAATGAATAAAAACACATGTAAAGTTGAACAAAGAACAACGAGGTTGCAGGTCTCCGACGCAGCTACATCAATCAACACGACAACAATCACGTTCTTTAGAAAACACAAACCGCTTAGAAACACCCTCTAATTATTAGGCGACATATCGTATAATAATCACTGTAAAGTACGAAATGTGTTACTGAGTTAATGATAAACAATGAACGCTGAACAGCTAAAACGAGTACTGTGCTAAACAACAACAATGCCGCCTCACACCCGTTTAGCGAGCCGTTGTCGACGCACAGCGGCTGTTTAAACATATCATTATCGTTACTGTAAAGAACTACAGTGCCTGAATGCGTTAATGTGAAGTTACGGCTGAGTAAACCACAAAGAACAGCGAAAAAGAGTAAAAAGTAACTCTTTCACTCACTGTTGATGCGAGGAGCAGCCATCTTGAAACGATGATCTCGGCGAACTCGGGTATGGTGCAGCGAGACCGAGTCCACGAGTTGTAATTACGACCTGAGGAGGCGTTCCAGTTGATTTTTACTGCTCGGAAGCTCGTAATTACGACCTCCGAGGACAACTGGAACGCAGCATGACAGACTATATCCTGTCAGCGCCGGATGTGGTCCGTGACAAAAAAGGGTCCCCCTCAGTCTCTTGGTGTGTGCTCTCTCTATAGCAGTTAGCAGCCAGTGTGTTACTCTGCAGCCTTATTGCTTGTTTTCGAAGAGTCAGACGAAGACTTTTTAACATGGAGGGTGAACTTGTGGATGTTTCTCAGCGGCCTACGCGACGCGTCTGGATTTAAAAAAAGAATTTCGCCACATTAGCACTCTTCAAAATGGCGTCCGCGACGGCCAAAGAAGCCAGGATTTTACAACAAAACACGGTAAAACAATTATTTCTTTGCTGAGAAAAAATATATTTCATAGCTGACGTTATAGCACAAGTTTTTCTGAGCTTGAGAGTTTCACGAAATGGTCAAATCTGTTGGATTAAAAAAGTAGTTCACCATTAGGACTCTTCAAAATGGCGTCCGCGATGGCCACAGAAATTAAGAACATAAAATAGCTGACAGGGCAGCAAACTTACATACTCAGGGAATCACAAGGAACTCAGGAGACAGAGGTAACAGGAGACAATGCCAGGACAACGATAAACACAGAGATACAGACTTATTTTTTATTTGATTTGATGTTTATTCATTCATTTTAAAAGAACAATACAAAACAGTTTCATCAGATACAAGGATGAATAGACTTTTAGCTGAATGGATGGATGGATAGACAGTTAGCTGAATGGATGGATGGATGAATAGACAGTTAGCTGAATGATGGATGAATAGACAGCTGGATAGATGGATGAATAGACAGTTAGCTGAATGGATGGATGAATAGACAGTTAGCTGAATGGATGGATGGATAGACAGTTAGCTGAATGGATGGATGGATAGACAGTTAGCTGGATGGATGAATGGATGGATGAATAGACAGTTAGCTGAATGGATGGATGGATAGACAGTTAGCTGGATGGCTGGCTGGATGGATGGATGGATGAATAGACAGCTGAATGGATGGATGAATAGACAGTTAGCTGAATGGCTGGATGAATAGACAGTTATCTTAATGGATGGATGAATAGACAGTTAGCTGAATGGATGGATGAATAGACAGTTAGCTGGATGGATGGATGGATGAATAGACAGTTAGCTGAATGGACGGATGGATAGACAGTTAGCTGGGTGGATGAATGGATGGATGAATAGACAGTTAGCTGAATGGATGGATGGATAGACAGTTAGCTGGATGGCTGGATGGATGGATGAATAGACAGCTGAATGGATGGATGAATAGACAGTTAGCTGAATGGCTGGATGAATAGACAGTTATCTTAATGGATGGATGAATAGACAGTTAGCTGAATGGATGGATGAATAGACAGTTAGCTGAATGGATGGATGAATAGACAGTTATCTTAATGGATGGATGAATAGACAGTTAGCTGAATGGATGGATGAATAGACAGTTATCTTAATGGATGGATGAATAGACAGTTAGCTGAATGGATGGATGAATAGACAGTTAGCTGAATGGATGGATGAATAGACAGTTAGCTGAATGGATGTGTAAAGGAATCTATAGGCCGTTTGTGTAATTAAACACAAACGAGGTCAGTTTACTGACTTACCTATAGATTAGATGATAGATTTGAGCAGGTTTTAGACTGTTTCAAACTTACCATCAGTTAAACGGGGTCTCAACTTTTTCAGATTAAATCAACAAATCTAACGATGTGATTAGCCAGAAATGTAACTTCACAGGAGACTTCAATTTATATTGGTCTACCAGAAAATAGACCTTTTATTGAAACTATCACAAAATTACATTAAACATTGGTATCGATATTAGCTCTGATTCTAACTACTATGACAAGAATTCAAATTAAAAACAAACAGACAGTTGGACCTTTCTGTTGGCACATTACTTAAAGTTTACCATGATGAAAATAAACATAAGGAGGAGTTTAAGGAGGAAAGATAAAAGATTGAAAGGAAATGGTTGAATCTTATCTTGAGATGTTTAACCAGAGATAGCACCCTCTGCTCGGTTTCGGCTGGACGTCCGTACCGTGATGAAACGACTTTTACCTTCGTGAAGATGATCCTGTCTCGACTCCGGTAAATTAGTCAAGCCAGACGCGCATGCTGCTGCGTTTTACAGGCGACCCACGTTCATCTTGCCACGGTCTCGAGACCGTCTGCGTCGGCCTCCCAGAGTAATGCCCAGCTCTGGTTTTGTTTCAAGATAACTTCCAGAAAGAGTGTCACCGCTTGGAGCTGTGACACTCGAAGGGGTTCACAGCTGACGTGCTGTTTGAACCTTTGCTGAAGACGTGGGCCCTTGGTGCATGGCCGGGACGTACATCAGCTTGGAGGAAAACCGTCCGTGCGTCTTCCCTTCTCCTCGAGAACTCAATCGGCTCTGCTTCTCCCCGAGAACTGAGTCCCAGCACGGAGACAAAACAAAACCTGCAGGTGTGAAAACAGAGCACTCTCTGTTTGAGCACAGATGAATTGTTTTTAGAACGGACGGGAGACCGAAGATTAAGTTATGTCTAGAACTTTTCTTTCGTTCCAAAAACAGTTCAAACAAATAGACGGATTGTTCATTCAACTTTAGACACTTATTCTGCAGAGAGCAGACAGTTTAAAGCAAGATCATTCTGAGATGTTCTCTTAACTTTGGCATATTTAAAATATACCAGCTTAGTAAAATCATCATTAAATGACAAAAATATACTGTTGATCAATTCTGAATTAACACACATTAAAAAGAAAGTTCAATCTGATTAATTGGTGTCCATTAATTCAAAATAATTGTAACAAAATATAGTGTCCACTTGTCTCCTTGAGCTCCAAGCAAGTGTAACACTGAGAGTTTCAGAGAGGTGTGAACCCTAAAATATCAAAGACGAGGTGTATCACTACAGTCCCCCTTTTTGGAAGTCATCGCCTGTCCTTGGAGATGAGTTCCAACCCGAAAGGATACCACCGAATGTCTCTGACCTCTATGTAATCCAGCAAGTGGAAAAAAAAAGTCAAAAAAAGTTCAAAATTATATTCCCATAATGTTTTTGGAAATTCCATATTGTTCGTAGGTAATCCCATTGCGGTAAGCTTTCAATCCTTTGGAAACATAGTCTGTTAACCCATGGAAACAAAGTCTTATAATCCACAACGGTAAATCCACAACGATGGGGGTTATTGATTTCATCAGCAAGAATGGTTTTTAATCAGCATGTAGAGGGGATCCCTCGATTGAAGCAGAGGAGGCGGCCCTTGGATGAAGGTTGAAGACCAACGTTGGATCAGCAGGTCCCCACATCGAAGGTTGCAG